>DWQK01001137.1:0-16734 GCA_018231225.1 Noctuana stator
AACATAAAAAAAATACAGTCGAATTGAGAACATCCTTCTTTTCTTTCCAGTGGAATCACCGCAGATAAAATTAGACTCCTTATTGAAGAAATATTTTGTATACTGTTTTGGGACTTTCTACGGTAAATCAATGTTCGCAAGAGAAAAGGTCCAAATTTCTCAACATTTTATTCAACTCAGAACGCAAATAGAATAAGTACATAAAAGCAGTATCAACCAATATTATTTCTGTGAAGTAATCTAAAAATATAAACTTCGTAGTAAAAAGAATTTTTTATTTGTGTATTCAACTAAATATTGAAAAGTGATTTTGGTCTTAAGTACCTAATGCAGAGCTAAATGATGTAACAACTTTGAATGTTGTTGTCTCAGCTGAGCCTTTACCTTTGAACACTTTTGAAACAAATTTTTTCATGATCATTGTTGACTTTTTAGCCAATTGTGGACAAAATTACAGTTATTTTTTCCTTGTAATATCGTCCATGATTCGTGAATTATCTTTTATCTTAACGAATTAAGAATATTTTAACCACATAAATATTATTTAGAAACAATAATGTGAAATATATACATAAGTACAAAGCTTGTATTATGTAGATAGCTGTTATCGGCCTAATATTATGTTAACTCTAATGTAATTTATATTGTTATACCAAATAAATAAATAAATGAATGAGGAAACTATATCAACAACTCACATTTAAAACAAGTTACAAAAGATGTACACAAATTGTGTTCAACTTTCCCTAAAGCCAATATTGTGATAAGCTATATCGGGAAAAGCAATATCGGAGATGGGTTAAAACAATATTTTATTACATCACATGTTTGGCGTTCTTTCAAAAATAACTAAGTACAAGAGAGGGGTATTATTTTGTAATATCTGGAATAAAATTATAAGAGGCCAAAAGCTATCACAAAAATGTCAAAATAAATCTCAAACTTCCTTAATTTCATTAATATCCTAACATAATATTGTACAGAGTTACCCAATTTTAATTGTTATGTTAAAAAAAAAGTACCCACACAACCTACCTAATTAAATGTATCGGCAAAACTACAACAATTACGTAAATATTTATATAAAACTAACCTATGCCTGCTATTTCGACGATGGGAACTTCAGAATCGAAACCATTTTTGATTGTCGGTAGGGAATATGCTCGGATAGGAACATCTTCGCCACGGCCTCTCAGCCACGCTGGCTCGCCCTTTTTTTTGTATCATTTAAGAAACTATACACCTACTTTCATTATAACCCGAGACTTTATTTTACAATATGTAAATAGATGCAGGTTTTATAATGCTCTATATACATGTACTTCCGTCAGTAATATTGTGATCTAAATACTAATAGATTTCTCTTAAATTATTAATTTTGCGAACTGTACATAAGCAGCGAGCGGCGCAAAAAGCCGCATGCGACCTTAGGCACGGTAAATTTCATACAGCCACTATTTATCCAAAGCAGGTACGCGGATGCCTTTTGTGCGTCGCTCTAGGCCCACACTCTTTTTCTCTCATTGTCCAGATGTTGACCGGATAGGAAATCGATGACGTGTGTTGAATTCACGGTTCGGTTATAAGAAACTTTACGATTCATGAACTGCTATATTCGTGTTCTTAGCGTTTACTTAACGTAGCTACGTAACGTACATTTCATCATATTTCATACGCATAGAATAATTTACAACAATAATTATATCTGTAATTTTTAAGTAAAAGATTTGCTAAATTTGCCAATTTTCATGTAAATGAGAATATCAAAGAAATACCGTTCGCATTTTAAGTTATGCTAATGATAATAGAAATAAAAGTCCCTTTTTGAAAAACATCGGACGAATTCCCGTCTCCAAGATTGCGAAGCCATTGATATGGATACAGTCCTTAGAATAAAAAGCAGTGAAGTAGGTAAAGGTAAAAGCTAATTATCCCGCAAGAGTTCCCGGTTCGAGTATTATGCGATAAAATCGCATGAATCGTTCGCTTATATTTATGAGAGCATAGGAGGGGTAACGACGTGCTGAATTAAGCCAACATTTTTTCTAAGTGGGCATAAACGGGCCTCTACCCATATATATTGAGTGTCGTATATTTTACGATCCACTCGCTAGAGGGTCCTTCCATAGGGCGAGCATCCGCATCGAGTGGACAAAATTACCTTCGTCGTGTTTTACAAACTGGACCTGTCGGTTTTAAATCAGAATTCTTCCATATTGCTGATATCACGTAATTCTATCGTATAAAACACGTGTAAGGTAATATATAAATGCGTTTATTTTTATGTTTACGTAAGTTAGAACAGGGCAAAAAGGAACCCTGGAATAACTTAGATAGAATTTCGAATTTTTTTTACATTTGTCGCCATAACCATAGAAAGTGGGCGTTTGATGCCCACCCCAAAATTTTCAGTTGAAAAGTCCATCACAGTCAACTACACTTCGAATAATTATGGGCTAGTCTATCACTGCCATTGCATACTGTCCTCGATTAATTAAACAATTAAAATACCAACCTATTTAAAACTTTTTCAGGGAAAGAAACCGTTGATAAAGAAATCTAATCACAGTTGACTGGTTCCTTTAAAACTTCTGTTCACGTTTTTATTGATTGTACAGTCCTCGGGAATTTATTTGAGCATCCTGTCAACTATGTTGACCGCGATATATGATTTTTAATCTGCACGGCGGGCAATGGATTTGTAGTTTTTTGTTTACCGAATAGCACACAGACAGATCTCAAAGCAATAACACGCTTATTTTTCTATAGAGAAAATTTCTATTTGCCTTCTTATCTATTAAAAAATTAGATAGATAGATATTAAAAAATTCGATTCTATTTCGACATACAATCAAAATAAAAATTATACGTAACAGCTTCTCACCGGAGGCACGTGTCCCTCCTGATTTTAAGACACCGTTGCCTAAGAGCAGATTCTTCAATACGTAGAAGCTATTTAATAACGTTTACATTTTAATCTTTCGTGTTTAGTGCATAAAGACGATAAGGGACACTTCTTTGAAGCACTTACGAACTAAGTGTGCATTTTTAGACAGAATCAAGAGAATTAAGTTTGGTCTATGGCACGATAACAAATACTAGGTATCTACAATAAATCTATGATTCATTACGTTAAACAAAGGTATTCCACAACTGGACCGTCATTTATGTCGCATCAGAAACATAAAACGTTTAGTTCGTTAATTTATTTTACAATGAAGCTCCACGAGGCAGGTCTTCGGACATGCAAACAATTAATTACGGGATATTAATGCGAGGCATTAGTCAGGCGTGTCAGCGCTCGGACTTGCGGTTCACCAGCTCATCTTAGTACTGTTCGCGTTCACGTTGTTTTAAGGTTTTGTTTCATATTATTTTGAATATTAAAAAAATGTGTTAAACATTTAGTAATTTAATTAACAACATAAAATTTAGAATTCATTAGGTAACTCAGGAAATCATGTGTTGAAACTAGAAGGAGATGGAGGGTAGAGTAGTGATGTAAATTAAATAATTATTTTTATTAATTGTTAATATCTTATGATTTATAGTATATAGGGTGTATGTTACAAAATCTCTTTAATGCTTTTTATAAATACAAACGAACAGGAAAGCGAAATCGCATGAACCTCCGAATATCGGATTTTCGGCGTGTTAACGCTTCGCCCGGCAATCACGGAAGGCGCAGGCCTGGGAGCTTCATGCAAATATTACAATCTGCATTTAAATATCGCACCAACACCACAATGTCGATTATGTTTACACACATAATCGACATTATGGAAAGGACTGCGTATAGCGCCGCGACATGTGTACGACGTAACTGATATTTTATACATAGTTAAAGCGGGCGCTAGCCCGAGTACCTACTTAGATTGCTGGTAGCAAACATTTACTAAGTACATAAATCGTCTCCAATTTCTTATTGAGGATAAGAAAAAAAAGTTTTGTTTTTTTTGTTTGTTTTATTCAACAATTAATTACATTCGACGTAAGATGTACCTACCTATATTTTTTTAGACATTTGGCTTTACGTGTTTAGTTTGTAAAATACATGTATACATGCATAATACATTCTTTAAATGTCTTCAAAATAATGAACGCTAATTATGTTGTTATTGAGCGTTTTCTAACAAAAATATATTACTCGTATCTTGCGCTTCAATTCTACATCACGAAATGAACCCTTAATAAAAGCCATTATCATGTCCAAAGCTCTCATTGCTCGTCGGTACTCGCACGCAGCCAACATCCTAATCGCCTGTTTATGCATTATGACGCGATTATGATGAAATTATTTAGCTCAACCATGTACATTAATTAGCCATCGACAACCCGAACGAGGTGTGGGCAGTGGCCGGCTGATAACGTACGTGTAATCCGATAAAATATATGTACCTATTGCCCTCGCCGCTCGTTACTTGTAATTACTTCCTGACATGGTTTAGAGAGCCGCAGCGGAGAGGAAAAATATACTGTATTTTTACCAACGGATAGCTTTTTCATATATTCTTCAGTGTGCAATGTGCTAAAGTAAACCTTTTTGTTCATATAAAAAATATTAGTAGTTCAGTGATACCCACTGAAATTTGAAGTAAGTTATAGTTAAACTGTTTTTGTCACTTTTGGTAAAGACATGTAAGTAAATTAAGCATTTCTACTAATTGTTATTGCCCTGTGATACCCGGTGGAAAATCCCGAATTACTTAAAACGAAAAAGGAAAATTTTTAACAAATGTTGACAACCCGCTATAACTTTAACCAACTTACTTAAAAACCTACTTAAACCACTACCTAATGCTTTCCCAAAAGATATGAGCATCATATGAGAGGTACATACGGTACCAATGTATTTATTGTTACAGATAACAGCTAAATACATTAAAAGCGGTAACTAACATTGCCAAACGCAAATAAAATAGATGCCAATAATAACTTTCCCTTAATACAAATCTCGTACAAGCCAACCGCACAATAAACACAAAACAAAAATATTCCTAATTAAATAGACATCGTTCATTGATCAAACCCACATATGTGCAAAGCCAACCTCATATAAGTACTTACAAATTCATTTCACTGGAATTTCTAAACAACGGTAGCCCGAGTTCCCATTGGTATTTCAACAAAGCCTGAAAGTTGTAGAGGTATTCGAAATTGTTTACAAAATTCAATCCTAAAGCTTCGAGCCAGATTAAATCTAATTTCAACTTGAAGGTAAGTCTGAAATAAGTCTTCATAAAACCGGATCCCTTTGATTTAACCCTTCCCGAAGTTAGGTTTACTGATTGCCCGAAAGTTAGTCTTGCTTGTTTTTCACGCTGCCTTTTTTTGCTGTAGAAAAAACAAATCGAAAACAAGCGAGTAAGTAATGATCTAAAAGTCACCTCAGGGACTCGAAGCTGCCTCGCCGTGTCTCCAAATGGCATCTACCAAGGAAACATTCGATTCGAGATATTATTTTATTAGTACCTTTTTATTCTAAGTGGTAAAGTACAAGAATGTGATGAAGATTATACAATTGATTAAATTATTAATGAATAGAATCACTGTAATGACTTGAACTGCTACTCTATTTGTTATAATATACCATTTGACACTGAAGAACGATAAAATATAATAAGAACACGCTTCAGTAATAAACCATAGCAAAATAATGTTAACAAATATTTCATTATTAAAAAGCATAGAGTGCTTTTGTGTTAATAGCTAGGTTATCAATCAACTATTTCAGACTTATTATCACTTAGTAAAGTAGTTACATTTATTTCTGAATAAATATATTAATAGACAGTATTATTATTATTAGTAGAATATACTATTGTTATAAATAGGTACTTACTTTTTTATTACTGTTTACCGTGTCTACTTTCTCTACCTTGTCTTAGCTTAGGATTGTCATTAATCTCTCAAAGTATTTGTACTTTTCGTCGTTAAAAGTCCCATTTTAGATTAGGTACATGCCCTTGTAAACAAATGAATATTTTGTAGAAGAACTGTCTTTGAAAACAAGGAGACTTTCGTGGGAAACTCTTTATATTGTTTATAATATAAAATTAAAGTAATAAAAGTAAGTATTAAAGTAAGATCTTTAATTATCTCGTAGGACTTTCATAACAATAACAAAATGTTATCATCAATTAGTTCATTAGGGTCTATACACATTTTTAAGCGTATAAACAGTCAAATGATGTGGTATTAGTCGCGACGGAGACCAACCAACTAACTACCAACGGAAACTCATGAGGAAGGACTTCGAACGGTCAGAAACTAGTTGACCATTCTTGAAAAATACATTTGAGTTAAGCCGTTTACACATAAGTAGTCAAATACATCTTGTAGAATAAAATAAGTATTTAATTGAGTAAGCGTTTAGTAAAAATTGCATATTTTTACTCTACAGTGTTTTTATTCAAAAAACAAAACATATTTGTAAAATAAAGCGAAATTCCATTCGACAGTTTTACGAATGAAAATCAGCAAATTATCTCCCGTTTCGGCCAAATAGGACTTCGTTCATTTTTGTAACGGTTCATTTGCAGCGCAACTTTAGTTGTTCTGATCTTCGAATTTCCTCAAACGAATACTTAGTAAGCAGACCCTATTGAAAGTTTTAAAAATACTAGCGAATTGTTCCGAAAACTTCGCAGGGAGTTGGGTTCGAAAGGCAACCCCTAAAAAATAAGTAGTTGGCTTTTGATTCTTCATCATCATCGTTAACGCGTCACTATCCCACTGCACTGGTCTCCTTTCAAATATGAAAATAGTTAACGCATAGCAACCATAGCCCAATGCTGTAATTATTTATTTAACCTATAATTGAATTTTTGCCAATATAATATAATTAATCAATTACTCGTCAGTAAAGCAACTAGAGTGCCGGAGAATTTCAAATAGCACGTGAACTCCAGCAATCCAGATTTTAAAAGATTTTCGAGTGTGTGCCAGACAATAGTCTAAGTCCCTTCTCAGACGATAAGTTGATATGAACGTCGTGTTTACTAATAGAAATATAAACACATTACAGTGCAAAAGTCTGTTAAAATATTTTTGTATTTATGCTGACTACAGTCCAGTACATATCCGTATTAATTAATTTTCTTCTAAAACGTGAACACATAGAGAATCCGCTCTTCTTCTATGATAAAAGCGAGAACCGCGGGCAAACGTGGCCATATTACAAATCCTCGTTATTAAAATTACTTGGCAGACACGAGTACAAACACGCTTTTTGTATTCGCTGAAACCTGCAGCAGTTTTGTTGTTGCAATCATTACATTTCACAAATGAATCAGTTCGAAAACATTCACATTCTTAGAACCTTATTTCATACTTTTTTACACAAACTCCGTACCCAGATACAGTACGTTTTATGTTATTTTTAAACCCCCGACGCAAAACGGGGTGATAAGGATAAAATAAAACCTGTGTATAAGTGCATATTTTTGTTATCTCGTAAAGGAATGAACTAATTTTAATTTAAATAGATAAGAGTAAGTGGAGAGTAAAAGATTTTTCGTAGCGATTTTTATGTAGGTACAATAGAAACTTACTATCACTACTAAATAAATAGTACTTGCTATCACTTCAGCAAAATCTCCTTGGCTCGCCGCGGGAGGTTTCAATTGCTGAATCTTTTCCGCTTCCGATCACTTCCAGTTCGTCTACAGATACCAATTGATACTTATTTACAATTTAGGGTGGCATTTTTAGTGAGGATTCTGCAATAAAGTAGATAAAGTGTGAAATAATAATAATAATTAGTAGATAGTAGATAATAAAAATAATACCCTTTCAAAAATAAATACTTATTATTAAAATTTGCATGATTTAAATGACTTTTTTAGTATTATTAATATAATATAACGTATTAAATTGAATGAAACTTTTTATCCTATAGGTATCAATTTGTGATCACCTTTGTATCAATATGAACTTGAACGAAATTTTTGTCTATTCCATTTTTAATGTGAGATTTACCAGATCATTTACATTCAATAATTAGTTTTTCAGAATTATTTTGAACTAAATAAAAAACGCAATTTTACTTTACTATTTGTTGCTAAACAATAAGTCGCCTTTAAATTTCTTGGTAAAGAAAAGAAAGAGAAAACTATACCTACATAAGTCGCTACAAGAGTCTTACTATGCTTTTTAAGCCATGCAAATAGTGTACGGCTTATTGTGTGCACTCGCAAGAACCGACATTAAACTGAAAGCGGTTTGAGAAAGCCTCCCGATGTGAAGTTGGTATCGGAATAGCAACCATTCACTCCTTAATGTACCTGTCTAGCCTTGAATATGCGTATCGAGGACGTCATCAGAGTCTCGAGTGTGGTGAGTGTTGCTTTATAAATCGTCAGCAATTCCTGTAGTTTCAATACAATCATCCATTATGGAGTGTCTATAGTCATCTCTAGCTCTAGGACCGAATCAATATGGTCAGTATTTCATTAACGACTAATGCAAAGAAACATTTTTTTTTAATGATCATGATCAATTGTCATGAATCAGGCTTTGGTTTGGTTGTTCCAAGTAGTAAACAAGACAAAAAAATTAATTTTAAGAATATCAAGTCGATAAATAATCATGAAAGTAACAAACATACAAAATAATACAGTTGATTAGCTGTGATTGAAAACGTCCCCCTTTTTTGAAGTCAAATAGAAGAAGTGCAAAAACTATTTTCAATCATAATTTTAATAAATTAAGCTGACGTGATTTCCACACGCACGCACCTTATCTTAAATCTTACGTTACGTTTGGCATTGAATATTCGCATTTGTGCTTAAATTGCGCAAGAGGAAACGACAGCGGTAAATCAAATCTAGTCTTGCACTAGCACTATTTCAGTTCACAGGGTGTTGGAGCTTATTGGACTTTAGACGTTAAGGTTATTAATATTATTTATTCACAATTATCATGTTATGATCAACTTATATGTCTCTAGTTTAACCTATATAATAGTCATCAAAAAAATATAATAATCCTTTAAAATATTTATTTTGCAAGAAATTGCATAAAAATTTGCAAAAACAACTTACTTCGTAAATTGTTTTTTTCTTTTTTTGTTTCTAAATTCCGTCGTACGAATAATGCATAACATACCTACACACCTCAATTATTTAATACCTCTTAACGTCGAATCTACAAAAAACCTTTCTCTCGAATTGAATCATCTCATTTCGTTACTTTCCGCACGTTTGATAGCTTACACCTTTTATAGGGTGAGATATACCGATTATTTGCCTGTTATTTTATTTGCGTCGAACCCTCGGCCGGCCCTGCAGATAGATGGGGCAATCAGTCCGACCCTGTCGAGACCCATGCTGACGCGGATTTCACAGCAAGGTCCCTTGCAAGGGAATTTATGGATCACACGTAGTAAATCTACTCACTATGTTTACGTAATATGCGTATACGTTCGCCTGATAAGGCATATATTGATTTATATCTCGAGAACAGAGAACACCATCCTTAATTACAGAACTAGATTAAACTAAGCAAACACGGTGCCTTACGAAATTCGACCCCTCGAGACAATGTGTTAAGCGTAAGGTTTATTAGAGAGCAAGTCAAATGAAAAGAGAATTATCGTGGAACGTGAAGGGGGTGACGATTGCTCCACCTGTCTCCGCCGAGCTGATTTAAAGCCACGGCTGCTAATAAAATAAGCTGCCTAATAAGAGTTTCTGATAGCATCTAGGGAAGGAGGGCGGTGCTCGATGTTTTATTGCTAGCGCACTTATTTCTTTATTAATCAAGATAGGTATATTAAATTAAAGTCGTCAAAATGTTTTGATACTTGATTTTAACTGTGCATTAATAGACAAAAACCGTTAAAATGTATACGAAAAAGCAGTAGAGGATGCTAATTTAATATTATTATGTATATTAAATTAATACATGGCACTAAATGTAATTAATACAATCATTTTAAAATTTCATTAAAAGGCCTTAAATAATATTTTAACAGTTATATAATATATACATAATATATTAAACGTCTATATAATAATATTATGTATTACAGTTAAAGCGATACAAACATACATATAAACGATGGAGGTACAGACGAACTAAGAACCTCCTTCCAATTTGAAGTCTGCTAAAAAATGGTTCGTAAATTTAACACACGGCTGCTGCGTCGAGCTTAGTCGCTTCACACGCTGCGGCGTGTCTAGATAATATCTAGGAAAGTAACTATAGTAGAGCTTGAAAACTAATATGATTATTTTGTGTATATGCGATACACAAGTTTTCTTAAGGCATTAACTACTATCGACACTAGTTTCAACGTCCCTAGCTCTCTCAAGTGGGATCAAGTGCACGTCGACAGTTTGCGCCCCATTTGAGGCGCGTTTTTACGAAGCCCACTCGTCCGTCCTCGACTAAAATACATTAAAGTTAGCTTCCGTTTCTTTTTTATAATTTTTCGTGTTAGCTTTGCTGTTGTTAAAATTAATAACACGCTATGTAAAAAAAATAGGTGCTCACTGAATTGTTTATCGAATCATGCCGCTCTACGACTGCAAGGCAAAGATCTAAAAAGATCTTATGACAGATTAATTTTATACCTATATTATAATAATTATCACTTTATTCACCTTCTTATCTATAGTAGCCTCATAGGTACTAATCTGATGATACCGAGAATGGACAACAAGAAGATAACATTTTAACAATTGAATCAATATAATATGTTTTAATTATAACATTATGTCCTCACAGCGCAGTGCATTTTAAATACCTCTTTATTATGTATACTACCGGAGATGTTTTTGAAATAATTATAAAACCTATAAGAGTTAGTAATTTCGCGTGACAAAACAAAACACTATCACTGCCATAATGTGGTACTTAACTAAAAGTAATTGGTTTACTTAGCTACATTTTTAAATTAATAAAAAATAAACAATGTGGTTAAATTATTTACATGAGCCAAAAACTAGTTTCGAAATCACCAAACTTTTTTATTCGAAAAGGCACGGAAAAGTTTTTGGGGTAACTAACAATCTGAGGCCGTGTAAGTTTTAACCTTTTTGCTTGTCCCTTTTATGTTAGACATCGGCTCTAACGTTCCGAAGCGTTGTTCCTACTATTGTCGAACAGCTTGTTCCATCAAACGATATCTCTGCTTACATCAGATCTGTGAGGGTGCACCGAAGTTCAAAGAATCCATTTTTAGAAAAAAAGATTTTTTTTTTTATTATATAGGATAATGCAATTGAATTTGTGATTAAATGAAAGATTATCTTAACACTGTAAATAGCTCCGATTATATCGAAAATAATTTATTCTCGTATGGGAGACCGGAACTATTAAAAAAACTATTAGTGTAGGTACAATAAAATTATACATGAAGCCTTTTAGTTATATATCTACATAATTATGAATGTACACGAACGGCTAAAATTAATGTTGATAAATTTAAAAACAAAATACAAGGACAACTCCTAATTACATATTATTATTTACAGTAAGGTAAGTACAGGATCTGAATCAGCGAGTGGGAATGAAAGAATATCGTAAAAAGTCCTCAATACCGTAAATGCCGCAGCGTGCGTTATTTATATGGCGCTTTTGAAACGGTGGCCCTTTTAACGGCAGTTTTAAGTGCTACCCATGGCGGACCGACCAGGATCGTTGATCGCCCTAGACGTACTTTAACTGTTGAGAGACTGCGATTTAGACAACATAATATTAAACATAATATTTTTTGTAAATCAACATGCCTATAAGCTGCAACCCTATTTATGTCCCACCGCTAGGGACGGGTCTCTCCCCACAACCGGGAAGACCTAGAGAATACTCCACCTCGCTTCTCTGTTCCAAACCGAAATCAATGAATTTATTAAAACTACAAGGAGAATATATTTCTTAGGCTGCAGTTACCAATTAACTTCAAATGCCTTACAAGTTGGTTTTCGTAACCACGTTATATTAAAAAGAGACTGTTAACTTATCCGCCGGACGCCTATAGATTAACAACCAACAGGCAAAAATAGTACCTACCTACGCGTACACAACATTGTCGATTTTAACTAAAAAAATGGGAAATCGATTTCTCTCATTGCGCTTACGGTTGCATTGTCATTACTTTACTTTATTTAAATGTGCTTTATTTAAAAGATAAATGTTGAAACCGAGAATATTGGATAATGTGTAGATACATAGGTAACCAAAAGTTCCGTTTATATATAAGTGTGTTAAGGGTATAATAATATTTGGCGAAGATTGTTTATGTAACATGTGCGCGCAAAGTCATATCGGTCGTCGCTCTGGCCTCAGAGCGAGTCGTGTCCGACAAACTCGTTAAAAGTTAGCGAAACAACGGAAGCGCCTCACTTCGAGACACTTGCGACTCCCGACGTTAAGTAGAAAAGTATAACGCGACAATAACATGGAGCATTTTGTTGCCAGACAAAACTAACTTCTTGATATTTAAGCTGGTTGCCACAACACAGTCTAAAAACTTTGCGCTTTCAATTTTCGCAACTACAAAGTGATTTAAGTCAAAAGTGTTTTATATAGGTAGGCAACATAAAAAATAGATAAAATACAATAATTACCTAATACTGATGAGGTTCAGTCGTTCTGTTGTATGTATTGACGTGTATTTAAAGCCAATGCTGGCCGCCAATTTTTCGATGGCCATTGCAGCCTCCCCAAACACAGAGAAACTTTTACCATAAAAAAAGTAGTAAGTATCCATATTTATAGTAATCGAATTATTATGCATTACTACTTCTGTCTGGCGCTCATGGTCTAAACCTTTCTCGCGGACATGAGATAGGTACCTAATTCATGTCTACATAACCGATTGAAAAAGCTTTATATTTCGGTTACATCAACAATACAAATAAAATAAAATACATACAAAATAGGTGTATTATATTCCCAAGGCTGAACTTTTAAAGCGGAGCGGTTGTTTAGGTGGCTATTGTGCAAGAGTCGATGTGCATGTTGCTGAATTTTTGAAACGGCGCGTGCAATGTGTGCACTGCATAGTCGTTGTAATGCGAAGGCTTGTCTCGTAAATATTTCGCGCACGCAATTTACTGCCTGGGGAATCCTCTTAACGGAATACTGGGGCAGTTAGTGAGCCCCCGGATATTTATAATTTTCGCGACGCCCGCAATAAACTGCTATTGTTCTCAAGATAGCTAGTGAACTACACATAATTTAAAAAATTATCATCATAATGTTATTTACTTATCACGAATATCATTGCGTATTACTTATCACAGTCTCTTTAAACATGAAAAAGATTTAGAAGTTTATTGTATATTATATAAACTCGCCAAATTCATTAGCGTTCATTAGGATGCTTCGAGTATATCATGTAGCATGCTCTTCCAAGAGCTGAAGAAGAATTGCAGCCTTCGTGATCCTTTTTTTTTATATCCAACTCACTTCACCATCATACTCGTATCACCTCCGACATACCAAATTATTGTATTGTCATCAGACCTTAATAAGTTTGCAAAGTTTTAATTAAATCCAGTCTCTAAGTGAATCAAATTAACTCAAATATTTCGTAACCTACATACCTACTAGGTAGTAGGTACATCCAAGCATACAGATGAAGTTAATAACTAGGAATCAATTCACTCCTTTGAAAAGCGCTATTATATAAACTATTATAATTATATTATACTGATGTCATATACCTAGATAGTGGTAAATAAGTTGTACTTATTGTCCTACCTAATATTTCAAATGCACAGAGCGAAAAACTTTTAATTTTTAAATAGGAATACTCTTTGTTTTCCGGAGCAGGGCTCTAGCCAATGGCAAAAGAGGAAACAAAAACGTTTCGGCTAACCGCCAAGCGTTAATAAATTCTTCGAATTCGTGGATAGAGGGAAAACCCATGAAAATCGTGTCGGTACAATTTGCAATCTGACTACAGCTACACTAACCACTGCGTCACGCTTGCGAATAAAGTAAAAATAATATAAGGTGCTATCATTGTCTCCTCAACCTGTTGATCTTTGTAACGAGATTATAGTAACACTCTCTTTAGTTACACAACGGAATACCTAGAATGTTTAACAATATTTACAAGACATCACATCACTAGGTACTCCCAATTATAACATTAGTTTGCTAACTGAAATTTTGTACACTGCACTTCACTACAGCCGGCATGATACCTCATCTTCTTGTTAAAAGAACAACTATTGATAGAGCTAGAAAATGAAAATCCTTCAACTAAAATAAAATTAGTGCAGTTGTTTGGCCATGTATTCGAAGATTAATTTATAATGTTGCATACCTGTACGAGTACTTAGTAGATACCCAGGCACTGTCGTGATTGGCAATCTGGGAGACTAAATGGATGTCTAAATGGTCATCGCTTAAATATTTTTGCTCTGCCATTAGAAACTTTAATGAGACCTGTCAATTTTGAGCCTCCCCGACGCTAAGAGATCTTCTGATTAATGCGGAAAATCTTACATTTTCTCGCTGGCAGTGATGGAAGATAAAACATTTGAATAGGGTATTCATAAGTAGGTACGGGTTGCTACAGTCAATGGATAAAAATAGTAATATCATTATACTTGATGCTAACAAACGTAGCAAATATACTTCTATTGCCTAAAGAACTGATATCTAAATTTTTATTTATACATAAATATGGGCCCTTTCTTAATCACGTTAATTAAAAAACATGTCTTGCAAAACATTTTATTTTCAACAAATTACAGCATAATAATGTCTAATCACAGGTCTATCAAATTACATTTAATCAAAATACATACTAACTACATTACAAATTATAAAATAAACTTGTCTTAAAATAAACTGAAACAGTATGGTACTAGACGTCATTCAGCATGGTTCAATTTGTCAAAATTACAAAACATACCTACAAAGCTCAGTTTCGATCACACCCTAAAGTATTTACTAACATTACTTTATAAAACATACTTCACACAAGTATATTAAGTTTAAACATATTTCTAATTACAAGTAGATTTTAAGAATCTCTATGGCTCTACAAAACACAAAACTTGTAGAACGTTTAACATCTGAATAAAACTATTCATCAATATTATACAAAATCAAACTTTTTGGTCATAATTCAAAATAAAATACGGCGTGAGATTTGGATACATCATAATCATGTCTTTATACTCATAATAACATACTCAATACAATACATCGATACAAATAAATTATTCTAAAATAATAAACATCTCGTGACATTACCATACTTACCTCTGGTCAACGCGATTTCAGGTAATGGATAAGCTGTAGCTAGAGACCAGAATAGTCGAAGTTGAAAGGGGTTTTTCAGATATCAAACCATGTGATGCAACAATTTTAATACTTGTAGTACTATGGATAAATGACAATTCGCCTCAATCAAAACTTTCTTCTATTTTAACGTAGCATATGAAATACAGGAATTCCGTAGCATATTATACTAGAACCCCTCTCATCCTAGTGGCATATAAATAGTAAATAATTAATAATGGTACTGCGGCTTTCTTTTAGTCTTCGGAGATATCGCGGTCATAAAATACTATATCTAAAATTAAAACATTGTTTTAAGCATACATGGTTACTCAACAGAAACCTTGCTCGAAAAGTCAGTCCATTTTTATCTCGTACTTAATATTATTCACACTTTTGAATACTTCTTTCAAAACAACACAAGCATAGGAAAACAATTTATAATAATGTGTTTAGTTATGAGGTTTCACTTAGCTCTTTTAAAGCTTCGCTTGTTAACTGGGGCAGGTTCGCCACCTTTGCCAACGTCACATCTAAATACTTATTGTATACTGCCTTAAACTTTGAATTTTCTACATTCATGACTATTTTGGCAATTTTTCTAATAATCGGGATAATATGATCTAAAGTATAGCCAGAATAATATGACAGTGTTGGAGTCCAAACTTCGGTAAGTGACTTAGAAGATAACAAGTAAAGAGAGAGGCAGATAGCTGCCGCAGCTAATTCCGACGGTCGGTAATGCACCATGGAATATTCTACGAGGCTTAAGTCGACGAAATACTTCGCTAAATGGTGATTCTTCGAAGTCCCGTGAGCCGCTTTAACAAACCTGAAAAATAATACTTAAAATTAATTATGGTTAAAACATATTTTAATTTAATAATTTTTTTTGTGACTTGTAACAAAACACATTTTATTGAGTTCTTAAAAATTCAGTCTTGGACATGAATACAAGTTATCCTGTGTATTTCAATATAGTCCTATAATTTATTAAATATATAAATATGTGAAGAATTTCAAAAATGTTGTATAAAAAGTATACAAAGATTAATAATATTTTAGAAGGTTTATCTTTAACTTTTACCTACCTTCTCAGAAAGCTAAGCGGGATGGGTCTCGCAAGACAGAATCCAAGCTTAGCCATTATTTCCCTTTCACACCTAAACACATCATCTTTGCTGTATGCATGATCAGTTACATACACAAAATCAGATATGTCAGGAGCGTAGATTTCTTCATATTTACTGGCGATGAACATAGCAGTGACTCCAACCAGCTGTAGTTGAGTTCTTTGCACATTTGGGGCAGCCTGTAAAAAAAATTGTAATTTTAGCAACCACTGCAAAGTATTTGTTTATCTGCATTTGTATTAATTCTTTAGATTCTTTACGAATTTTACTTTTGAAAAAATGTTATTATTTAGGCAATAAAAATATTTATTTAATTTTTAAAGCCTGATTCTGTTTAAATCTATAAAAAACAAGA
>DWQK01001138.1:0-16734 GCA_018231225.1 Noctuana stator
GGACCTGGTGTATGATAGAGATGAATGGAAGAAGAAAACATACTGCGCCGACCCCAAATAATGGGAAATGGACAGGGGAATGAAATGCTATAAATAAAGTAAGTTAGTAAGTTGACTTCAATCCTCTTTAAGTCCCACTGCTGAACGATTTAATTAAATTATTAAATTATGGATATGGATACAAAATAGGTCCCACATAAGCGCTACTAGTGTATCGCGTATTGTAACCCATATGCATAGTGAGTAATGACTTAAATACCCAACAAGACACATAATAATGCATTATATCGCATGAGCACCTAATTAATGCATTAAGCACAGTGTAACGATCATAATCAATAATCTGTCACCGCAGCAATCAAAGCGCATGCATTAGTTCTGCGGTCACTAACACGTAACCCTTATATAGCTATCAGCAGTATTTCGATGATGCGCGTTGCTTAGGCGCTTGGCACATGGAGGAACTGGCAACTGGCAACTAATTGGCAACTTGCTGTTTGCATATACCTAAATTGTGTGCGGAGTCCGCACACATAGCAACTCGAGTTTCGAGTTCCGGTGATGGTCAACAGTTTTCAGTAGCTGCAATCGATGACTAGGTTAGTTGCTGATCGTCGCAACTAGCAATTGTTAAATATTATATCGGTTTTTAAAGTTGCCGGTTTCTGCAACTATTTAATTTGGTGTCCATTTTGAAAGGTTCTAAGTACATTGTACTTCGAAGTCACTCATGTAGGAACTGTAATATAATGTACGAGTATATGTCTAGTTTAAACCTATCGCTTAGGACTTGAAGGGCTAAGGCCATCTACACGCTGGCCGAGCGCGGTTCGGTGAATGGAATTCACGTTCCATTCTAGAACTTTATGAAGGACTTTCAACTTTAAATTACTATATTCGGTACAGAAATAGCCTGGCAGAGTAAGATCAATCCCAGGTTTCCAAACAGTGAAACATCAACTCATATAGCGGTTTCACAGTTGATGAAAACAATGAATTAAAACCGCAGTAGCAATCAGCGCACGTGCTCACACAAACTGATTCGCCATGAAACCGCGACTCATAGATACACATATTGAATTTTCTACGTTGGCTCCAGTTATTGGCTTTAATGGGATTTCCAAAACAAACGAATGTTCCACAGTACCTACGCCAGTAATTTAATATCGGGCTTGCAATAGTTTTGTCGTATTTTCGTGAAAAATTAATTGTACCTATAGATTGTCTATGACGTTTTTTGTTATTTGTATCTAGTCGCAGCTGTTTTTTGTTTGTGTAAACGAATTGTGTAAATGGCAGTAAAAGGCATCAACTATGCTATACAAGGCAGGCTAACGTATGTTTTTACAAAAGGCTTTTATTTTAGTTTTGAAATTTGAAGTAGACAAATTAATATTTCCAATTAATTTATTCATTGTAAAGGTATTTAAATTCGCTTCAAATCAATATACCTACATACGAGTATCAATCAGTCTTTGACTAATGTAGGCCGGCAGAAAAATCAAGTGGAAAAAAGCTCTCGGCACTCCTTTAAAATCGAGTGTATAAATAACAAATTATTAACTGTTCAGGATAACTTTAGCTTTATTCTGAGCACACGTGACTTCAGTACGACGTTTTATGCACGTTTTGTCACGATGTTTTACTTCACAGTTATATTTCATCCATTTTTAAAATACCTCGCGCCTCGTGACTGAAAACGAACACATTTATTTTGATTCCTTCGATTCACGCCAAGTGACTCCACCAATCTGCATTGGAGCAGCGTGGTCGAGTATGCTCCAGACCTTCCCCGGTTGTGGGGAGAGACAAGTGCCCAGTAGTGGGACATAAAAAGGGTTGAAGGCAAGTGACTCGCTTGGCGCTACGCGCGCAGTGCGGTCGTTCGCGAACATTCTAGACTAGAACGTTTGTTTATACTACTTGTTAGATGGCTCTTTAGGCTCTAAGCGGTACACTTGACGCCTGTCTGTGGGGACATAGCCTTACAGCTAATTACATTTAATTGCTTAAAACGCGCCAAACTTAGAAAAGTAATTGATTGACGTACATGCTTAGCCGTCCCTTGTGCTCACCATCAGGCTTAAGCTATACTGCTTAATTTTTTAATAACTTGTAATTTATACACTTGATTTTAAAGAAGTGCCGAGAGTTCTTTTCCACCGGCTGTTACCTATACCTTAGCCAACAGGGCGCTTAAAGCCGATGTACCGTATTATTTGACGTTCATCCAGTGTATACGTGTACCTTATGGTGAATAAAAAAATTAAAAATTTGAATTCGTGCCATTGGGATTTGAACCAGGTTCTAAACTAAAACTTAACCAATGGGGTGACCGTTATTTAGTTTAACACAATGCTATAATATTCAAAATCAGTGATATCTGCAAATATCTATATTGAAGCCGGTATCGGTTTGTAAATGCGGAAAATTTATTGGACATTCGTTCATATTATGTCAATAGCTGCGAGCATTGATACGTGGGCATATTTTTATTTGCTCGTAATTTGCTTAAAGGCTGTACCGTATACAACAATTTTATTACGAAAAACGGAAATGATAAATGGCTTTATGATTTTATACGACACTAGCTTATTCCCACGGCTTTGTAAACGTTTTCATCATAATTAATTGGACCAATCACATCGACCCATACAAGTGTTCTCCCGTTTTTCACCCCTTTGAGGGTTGAATTTTTGAAAATTCTTTCTTATCGGATGCCTACGTCATACAATGAACACACCCTCCAAGTTTCAGGTGTCTACGATCAGCGGTTTAGGCTGTGCGTTGATCCGTCAGTCAGTCAGTCATTCAGGACAAAAGATTTTATATGCATATTATTACTACGATTATACTAGTTTTGCTCTTTAATAGATTTTGGTGCCTCATAATCACCACAGGTATCGCAATTAAGATACTTTAAAGAGTTTAGGGTCCTTCGTGTTGTTTGAGTCCACAGACCTTTTAATAATAAGAAGTCCCCGTTCCGTTGTTTATCTTCGCTGGAAACGATAGGTATTTAAAGTTTTAAAACCCTTATTATTGTTTTATTTGCTTCGAAAATTTAGAAGTTCATGCCAGTAACAGTCCATGCATTCAACGTCAAAAACAGCTAAGGCAATAATAGCCCAGCTATTGTTCTAGTATAAAAATGAACGTTTACGAACTTTATATCGTTAAAAACAATTTTTATAGAAGCATTTAAACGCATACCGATATCAAACTATGACGTACATATGTTGTGTTTATAATTAATTTTCATTTGCGTACGTCGCGTGAAGCCTGAGCGCCAATGAGCCGGAATAATGCTCTGTCCAATGAAATATAATGCGCTACCTGTGAAACGTACACAGATTATCATTTATTACATTAGTTGTGGAAATGCTGCTTAAGAGATGAACTATGTAGAAAAACTAGGAAAACCCTGTGGTTCATACTCGGAGACGTCACCTCAGGGGAAGACGTCGAGAAGCTTCAGCACTCAGGCAGCAGCACTACGGAATAGATAGAGAGAGAAGTGAGAGAAAGTAAGGCAGGGAGTAAGATATAGAGAGAATAGATAGAGAGAGAGTAAGAGATAGAGAGGGAATAGAGAAAGAATTGAGAGAGAGTAAAGTAGAGAGTTAGAGATAGAGAGAGAGTAATAGATAGAGATGGAACAGAGAGAGAAGTGAGAGAGAGTAAGAGATAGAGAGGAAATAGAGAGAGAAGTGAGAGAGAGAGTAAGGTATAGAGAGTAGGTAGTAAGAGATAGAGAGAGAATAGATAGAGAGACAGAGAGATATAGAGAGAGAACTCTGTTATCGATAACAACCGGGACCGAAGGCTTCACGTGCCCACAGGACAGAAGCGCGCATGAAATTTGTCACTATCGATTGCATAACAGTGATATCGCGATTCACAGTACTAGCGGCGCTATGTGCTCTTCTATATTTAAGCTCTACATTCTCCCTAAATTAACTGCGATGGTGCCGTTATTAAAATCGGTCGAAGTGACTGTTTCATCCATGAAATAACAAGCCGAGCCACTTTCAGTAACTCTATGTCTTTTTCGTTTGATTCGCCCATTCGTTCTATGAGTTCTGCTAACGAATTAATGCGTAATTAAATATTGGAAATTCCAACTCTGAAATGAGTAAATTATTATTGTAAAGTTTATGTCATTATTATTATTTAGCTTTTGTAAGTAAGTAGGTACATATATTATTTGAGCGCTAAATTGGTTAAGCGCATTTTTATTAGCAATTAATTTGCACATATAAAACCATATATTCGTAACTCATGTTACTCGTGAAAAAAAACCGACTTCAAAGTGGTCGTACATCACAACTTAAGCTAAATGCTACGAACAAAACAGAATGTTAATCGTCAATAAACCTCTATAATACTTCTTGGTATCGATGCATCGGCTGTCCCTTTCTCGCATTAATTATTTGCACAAAAACAAAAGGGACGACTACACAGTTGATTGGGCCGATAGAGGAGAATCTTTGATGAATAAAATTGGTAGATTAACAAGCCTTAGTCATCGACCTCGATGGGAGAGTATTAGTGAGGGTCTTGACTTTATCGATACAACTACGAGTATGTCAGTTTTGATCTACACTTACTTGTCAGATTAACTTTAGTAATTCTAATTTTAATGCCCAACCCAAACTTATAATTGTAACTTTATTTAACTCACCGATGAATAATTTTAAAAAGTAATTAAGTGTGAGCGTAAGGTCTTCAGGTAATCAATTAAGACTATCAAGGTTACTTGGTTTTTATGAAAATCAGTAGCAATTTATAGGCATGACTTCCTTCTACGTGTATCATAATATAAATGTATTAACTAAATATGAAAAAGTAGTTTAGAAAATAACTTATATATAACTATTACTACAATAAGCTATTACGTAACGTAAGCTTTAACATAACGTCCACATCTTACTTTAAATATCTCTATAGTACGATTAAGTACAACCTTTATATTATGAAATTTTTTTAACAAATTAAAATTTTTTAATTATTACTATACAATATTTTTACTAACAGCGGCTTCATCTTAATATAACCTTAACTATTAAAGTAATACATTTATCGATATCGATACTATTAACAGTCAGTTCCCATCTCTACCCGATACCGACTCTAATAGGATCGTGTACAGCGATCTCTACAAAGCGGAGTTGTCGGTCATATTGATAGCTGGTTAATATTCTGCTAGTTTCTTAGTTCGTTATTGTATAAAAGCTTGCTAGTACAAGTAGAACGGTAAACGTATTCAAAGGGAGACTTTATCGGGAAAGTCAAATGTCAAAAATCATCAGTTAATTACCGCCACGCAGTGGCGCAGCGTGGATATGCGAGTGTTGCTCTATTTAAAGGAACAAATTTACAAGTACCATAATTTAAGATAGAGTGCGATTTGGATTCTAAAATAGTATTTTTTTATTTTTTGTTTACAAAATCGCTCGCCGCCTCACCCTTTCGTGAGCCGCCCGGAGCCACGACTCTACCCTCTACAACAGTTAAAACTGTTTAACAAGGCCAAAATAAGGCGAAAATAGGCGAGCGACAACACTGGGAGAATACGTGCATGGCAACACCCTATGTGCTCGTTCGTGTATTATGAATGCGATGGGAAAACTCCCCATTATTTTTACCTATCGAACTGCCCCGCGGCTGTCGGATCGTATCACCGTGATCATCAACTAGTTTGTGAAGCGATCGCAGTTTTATATATTTATTTATACATTCATACTGCATACTTCTTTGTATTTCCTTTCTCTCGCAAAACTTTACCCGTCTAGTTGTCGCTACCTAGCGATAGCTGTATTTCCTATTATTTTATGTATCTGTCTTTATTAAAAAATAGACTAATTAGCAAAAGATCTATTAGCATATAATTAAAAAGTATAAAGTTTACACTCCTCTACATTTCAGATAATGAAAATATCTTTCTTATAACAAAGAGAATACCACAACGGTTTATTTGAGAAATCCGGTCAAATACAACAAATAATTTATAGTTACAAGCTAATTTGCATAATATAATACACATTGGGTACTCTATATACCTGATTAAATTGTTTTTTTTTTTCTAACGTTACCATCACATCACTTTTAAAGCAAGATAATTCCCTTTTGATGTTTTGTTACTAGGCTCAATACACTGAAGGATTGCTTTCAGCATTACCAATCAAAATTACACCCTATTTTCTGAAAAGTACGAATCACTTTCGTTTGTACGAAGTAAACGATTAAATATGTATAGAACATTGAACGGTTTGAACTAGGTATGTTACGATGTTTCGATTCTCGATTCCGAAAATACTGATCTGTCTGAACTGATTTATATCTATACTAATATATAAAGCTGAAGAGTTGGTTTGTTTGTTTGTTTGTTTGAACGCGCTAATCTCTGGAACTACAAGTCGAATTTGAAAAATTCTTTTTGTGTATGATGGCTACATTCATAAGAAAGGTTATACCACCTTACCCTATAGGCTATAAAGCATTACGTTACAATTATTAACGCGGGTGAAACCGCAGGGCACAGCTAGTGATAAATAATTAGGCCCCGAATGAACAGCATATGTTCTCCCCTAATAAAAATTCACCATTACATTTTATATGTAAACTGTGCCTACTTAGGCAGTACTGTTAAATGTGATAAATGAAGTTCATTGAACTCATTTCGTTAATGTGTTGTAACTTAATTGCATATCAGACAAATATCAAATTACGGATAAGTACTTACGCTTTCAGTGTTGCGTAATTTTAGTCCCCTTCTTGTGTTTAGGCAATTCAATGTTTGAATTTGATGACTTTGATATATTGAGGTTATCATACTTAAATAAGAAAGATTTATATGCATCTAAATTAAATAGCTAAGCTCGGTCATCCATGCACTAATTTATACGTGTTAAAGACATACGGACACATTAACACGTGAAGTAAATCAATAATCAAAAGTAAATAGTTACTCAGTAACTATTGAATAAAATAACATTTATTCAACAACTCCTCGTTAAAATGTTGTGTATTTATGTAATTCAGTAAATGTGTTGAATTTCTGCTACAATGCTTTTTGAAGATGTTGCAAGCAATAATCATGTTACAAAGATTATTTAAACTTATCTTTTTAGTAATAAATAGTAAAGCAACTATATAGTGGACGGAGTAATTTCTGTAAATTAAAGAAAAGTAAGTAAGAACATAATCTGAAGACTATATTAAACCGATTGAACGAAATAATTCGGGGTAACCTGATACAACACATGAGATATCATAAAATATGGTATATATCAGTAGCATGATATCATGGGATACCTACTCATATCATGCTACCCAGGCACGGAGTCGCAAGTATTATCTCATTCTAAATACGCTTGCAAACATTGAGATCATTATGTATGCAGCGAAGTTTTCGTCTCAACAACTTAAAAGAAAAATTCGCTAGCGTCGTTGACAGAATCAAAATAGGGGCTGATGACCTTTGAGCGTCCAGCTTAACCAACTCTTTAAGAACCATGCAATCTAGGTGTATGTACTTACATCAGCAGTTTCTAAACATTTATGGAAAATTGGAAACTCTCTATTCGCTAAAACATTGCTTGACAAAAATAAAACAACAAATTTTCAACATTGAATTTTAGACTGTTGGTAATTCGGTTTCATTTTATAGGAAGGTAAATATCGATAGACGTTAGCTAATGTTAATAATAAAATCCCAAAAAAAAACACAAAACTGTACCTCATTCTCTATATTTAACTAAATAAAATAATAAAAAAAAACTTAAAAAGATGTTACTAAAGCGAATAGGGATCGTGAGTTTGTTCGTAAAAATGTATTGTGTTGAATCTGGATCCCATTTCCCTTTGTAGAAAACTGTCGAAGGGTTCAGTCTAAGGTAGAACGGTCTACGGAAACGTGATCGATGTGAATAAAAACAAGAATTTTATTTTATTTCGGACGAGGTCGAGTACAAAGTGTTTGTTCCCAATCATGTTCAATCAAAGTTGTTTTATAAAGAAAAATCAATATCTGGGAACGAAGTGACAAACCAGTATGAAGTCCACAAATAGATGTTCGATATATAGTCTGCCCTAAGCATCTTGACAAAAATACTTAGGGAAGTCTTCTATATCACACTAATATAAGTTACCCGCCAGACTAAACCACACGTCATCAAAAGTTTCATTCATTTTTATCTCTACGTTTTTTTTTATTTCTATTTAAAATTCATACTTAAAGACCTTTTTTAAGATATATTTATTACTTTATTTACCAAATCCACGTGAAAAACACATTATATCAACAAGTCATTATTATATTCCTTAATTTAAATCTATTATTCCTACAGCGTGTTCAGAGAAGCATGATAACGCATAATAACAACGAAGTATATTCCCACCCATAGGTACGTTCCAAAAACGTTTGAACACCACGGAAATGTCTCATAATTTTATCAAAAGAACCACCGTCAAGATGAATGCTACAAAACGAAATAAAAACGGCATTGTATCATCTAGATCGGCATCACGCAAATGCTCCAAGGCTGGCCCCGTAGTTAATATTCCGTGAGGAGAGCTCTAGACATACTTCGTCAACTTATTTGGTCTCTGAGCTGATTTTGAATCACAATTGTTATTGTGCAAACAATAGCCCTTGACTAAGACGGACTTGCGAACGTTTACTGGAAGGCGCAAAGAATTGGTTTCGTTCAAGACAATGTCATTTCCAATCCTATTTCAGCTTTGTTACGAAGATGGGTGCCCTCGACGTTATCTTTTGGTAACAAACACGTATTATGTAGATTCGCTGAAAGGTTCAATCGCCCGCAGCAACCTTTGTCATGATTGTCATGAATTCTTGCCATAAATTAGGTCGGCCTGTTTTCTTTCAATACAATGTTGGAACATTTTGTGGGATCGAGCAGAACTAAGGTTAGGTACGGAAAATTTTCTGTTGTTTTATGTTTTATACAACATTAGAAAATATTATGACTATAACATTAACATTACATACATAGTTATAACTGGACAATATTTTTATGGACATAATAAATCGAGAATAAAACGTTAGTGGTTTCAATGTTATTAGAACAAATTCAGCAGAAATACAACTAGGTACTTAGATTTACAAAAACAATTAATTGATTGTATAAAATTTCTAAATTAAAAAAAATAATTACCAGCAACATAAGACAAAAGAACTAAGACAAAACAGGCGAACTATAAGCCGGCTGAAAGTAATTACGTACAGGCACTACCGCCGCGGCATTATTGCGGGAACTATAGGTAGGTATTCACTTTTATAACTGCGGAGAGAAAAACGCAAAAACGAATATAATGCACTTAATGAAGCTGCAGCAAGAGTACCTTGGTACGGAAGTTCGTATAACTTGGTAAGTTAAGCTTAACACTAAGCTTCTATTGTAAGTTACTTCCAGGTTTCAAAATAAAATTGATATAATGAGTTTGTCTCGCTATATCTATTTTACTTTAAATCGCTATATAAATTAAATAAAACAGTTAACAAAATTGTAATATTTATTTTCTAATAATGATCCATAAAATTTGTATATTAATTAACGTTCCTAAATCTAACCACATACTCATATATTAAAAATGCCTTTAAAGATTTTTTAATTAAAACGAAAATAGCATTCAATTTATTGATCACATTGATTCGAATATTTAATGGGACTCTCCCCATTTGATACTGAAGGCATAAGACTGGTCAAGTGACTGCAGTTGACTACAGATGTTTTCTTTAAATAGTAATCGTTTCTTTATCTTCAACACTCGTTGTATTTTGTTCCAGATGGGTCACCGGGTGCCCAGGTATTCTAGCTTGCTTTGGGGCGTCTGTATACCAAGTTCCTGCAGCAGTTTCGACCTGGAAGAGGAGCTGACTCACAAATTGTCAGGCCTCGGAATTTCAGTGAAGGTTCATAACACTATGTGCACCGTAAAGAATGTTAAAAGACCTTACTCGTTTGGAAAAGCCTTATCCATGTAAGTAATTTATAGAAAGTTATATAAATTTATCAGTGCATCGTCTTAGGCAGCTTTATGGGAATATCTGACGGTAAAAAACAATCAGCAATACTTTGAAAGCAGTCAACATTAAAATGCGATATTTCGAGGATATAGCCTGATAATATCTATACGTGAACAAAATATAACTACAAATAAAAATAATAAGATTAGTAACCACCACGAGCACGGTCAATGTACTGCAAGCACCAACCATTAGGCAAGATTGTAAGATAATTTATTAGGAGTATGTACCAGTGTTCTACGTCGCAAGTCAATATCAGATAAATTTTGCGTACTACTCGTTCATTAATATTACAACGCGTCTTAAAAGTACAAAACATTCTTAGTCTTGTTATCCAAAAGAATTTCAGTATCAACTTGTTTGTTGTATAAACAGCACGAGGGTCAAGAGAAATAAGCAAGAAAATTGGTTAAACTTCAGGCAAAATGATTAAAAATTAACTTGCTTCCAGCCCATGAAACTTAAATACCCCGTGGAGTGTTTTGAACACAAGTATACCCGACACGAACCCTCGCTAATGGTAAACATTTGCGAGAAGGGCATAATTTAATACATCCCTTCACAATTTCAGAACATTCTTCCTGGCGATCATACTGTTATTGAGTTTGGGGACGTTAATGGACGACGGGAAGGAAGGTGCTACGAACTTCGAGAAGCTTCTAAATGCTTTCTCGCTTAAACGCAATATGAGAAAGATTCTTGACTTATCCGATTCGCCTTCGAATGTCAAAGGAGTGGATGCCTTCAGGGGCGTAAATGCTGTGGCGTTGCTTCTTGCTCACAAGTCAATGGCAATGGCTCACAGCCCTTACATAAACAAGACCAGTTTTTCTGCGGTACGTACTATAACAATCAAACTTTATACAAATCTTTTTACGTTGGAGGTTGAATAGTCTTTAATTAGGATAACTGTTATAATATTAAGAACTGTCGTCTCATTATTAGAACGTAACATCTAAACTTCTGCTATCACGAGCTTGTTTATAAATTTAGCACAAAAACATTTTTATACCTTTAACCCAATTAAAAGGTTTACTCAAAGCGTTGGAACTTTAACAATTAACTATTGATTTATGAAGGAAATTCGTAGTTGCGTTATTTATGTTCATAAAATCTTGTTTGGACAATAAACGGGACGGGTAACTTTATATAACATGGCCAATTTGAAAAGTTTCAGAATCGTCTACATCGTAACACTAAGTAAATATATCTAAGCATTGTTTTCACTTTATCAGTGTGTTATTAAACTTTAAAGTTAGTTTACAATGGACTATACAATGCCTTTATTTTCAATGGTATTCCTATTCCATTTTCTGCAGAATAGAGAAGATTTGGGTGTTATTTGATAATGAAAATATAGATTAATCTTTGTCTCGAGCAGATTTTCAAAGTCCACATTCTAAGTGTTACGTAGTATTTATCCTTTAATCTTTCACGGCATTCAAACCCTATAGTAGCTAAGTCTCTGCCTTATGGATTATGCCATTTTCTATTCTGTTCATCAGGTTCATGGTTACCTTCGACCACTTACCTTCTAGTGGCAATACAAAAATAATGTCCATGACAACCCAATTTTCAGGTATTCGGCATGCCATGGGCGGTGATTGGGCGTTCAGCAATAGTGTATACTGACAGTTTTCTTTACCTCAGCGGGTTTCTGAACGCAAACAACCTTTTGCAAGACTTGGAAAGAAAAGGAACTATCGATCTCAAAGGCCGGCTGATTGCGAGATGGTTTAGGTAAGTTTTCACTATGATCATAATGTATTATTGATATACTCTGGGAAACTTATCTGCTCTAAAATATGCAAAAGGTCATAAACTTTCTTCTATAAGTATAATATTCTATTTTCGATCAACTCGTCGTATAATTATGTTCTTCTTCAAAAATTGTTTACAGACTGTTCCCACTGTTCCTAAGCCTGATGCTGTTCTGCACCTACATCCTGCCTGACATCAACAACGGGCCGCAATGGAACTTGGTCGTGGAGGAGCACAGCCGGGTCTGCGAGAAAAACATGTGGAAGAGCTTTCTCTTCATCCACAACTACTTCGGATTTGAGGAAATGGTAAGATGAAGTGTGACGCACATGTTAGCTGTCACTTGTGCTTACTATCCGGCTTAAGCTATACTGCAACATTTGTTAATAACTTGTAATTTATAGACTTGATTTTAAAGGAGTGCCGAGAGTTTTTTTTCGCCGGCTTTTTTCTCCCGGCCTACCTTAGCCAAAAGGGCGCCTAAAGCCGATGCACCGTAATATTTGACGTTCATCCAGTGTATACGTGTACGTGCCTTATGATGAATAAAAAAATTTGACTTTGACTTTGAAAAAATGGTGCTTTCAAGGTTAGAGGGTTTATCTACCAGTCGGTTGGGTTAGTCGTTCTGCCATTAGAAGGGTCCTGCATTTGAATCTCAACGGGCAGAAGTTTAAATGACGAATTTAAATTATTGTTCCCGGTCTGAGTATTTGTGTAATCGTACTTGCATATCCATCGTCCATGGCACCTACGATACGGGAAATCATTATGAAGGCTATGAGTGTGAGGCATCCTCTATTGTTCAATGGGTCTTCATAAACAATAATTTTCTAGAAACATCGCCAGTAATATAGGATTTTAAAGCATTGTCTTCTTTGCGATTTGAAATAATCCGAATAATTTCAAATACTTCATAACATTTATGACGTGAAAACTATTAAATAACAGAATGATGGTAAATTCCAAGTAGTTATAAGTTTATAGTAATTCCACGTGTAACTTCGATGCTGGCGCTGGATACGATACTAAGATAATCACTGCTCATAACAATAGTGTCATCTACGAGTATATGATCTAGTTCCCATGAGTATTATATGGTACCCTTACATAATACTGTATCACCCGCATTTGATTTTATACTATTGTTTATGATGCAAAGTACATTCCTGTTGACTAGAATTGACGTTGAAGCAATGCAATTATCTTCTCGAGATTAAAACATTAACTTTTTGTTGTTATAGTGTACATGACTGTCAAAAATTACTCTCTATTCGTTGTTGAGTTTTATTTGAAAATCAAACAATAAAGCCTGATGCCTGCTACAACCAATGTAATCTGTATTTACATCATTACCACCACAGTCGCAATAATATCTGACCTTAAAGCAAACCAGTTACCGTATTTCAGTTGAAATTGTGCGATGCCAAATAAAGTTCCTTATAACTTGAAAAAAACTTGGAAATACATGCAGAAATTGAACTTGAAATCTGACGGCTGAATTCTACTTGAATAGAACTTGACTCGTACTGCAACAGACAATAAAAACAACTGAATTAATAGAACAGCAAAGAAGAAATGTAATTTCTTTAACAAAAATAAATAAAACTTAATACAAGTTTTGTATAGCAAAGAACATAGATTGCATGACGACGCCAACAATGAATTAAGTAGTCAAAAGTAGATTATTCTGCAAAACAATAAGTGCGAAGGTCTCTGTAATTGCAGTATTATGGCAATTGCATTGCACCTTGACTTCTTCTTAGCGTCTTGGAGTAGGTGTCCACTTCAGTGGAGTGTAGTAGATACCTACTGTCAATAAGATTAGATAAGAATCGTATGTCGCTTGTCATTACTTGCGGTGAATTATTTCTGACAGGTAAGGAATATGTGAGCCTCAATCCATACATTGGCCAAGTACGGGTTTACTTAGTTTACATACTTGTAAAAACTCACAGAAAAGTCTTAGAGAGAGGTTTGCTCCTGATGTTTTTATTGCAAAGTTAAGGTGATAATCTATACTAATATATAAAGCTGAAGAGTTTGTTTGTTTGTTTGTTTGAACGCATTAATCTCAGGAACTACTAGACCGATTTGAAAAATACAATTAGTGTAAGATAGTCCATTAATCGAGAAAGACTATAGGCTATATTATTGTAGGCTATATATTGGTTCTATCCTGTTATATCTATCCCGAATTCTTCTTAATTCTCCTACAAGATTCTGAAAGCTTACTAAGCAGCATACGCATTTTATTGCGTCCCAAAAACAATTGTAGGAATAATATTTTACGTAAATACAGCGACGAGTCTGACTTCAACAAAGGAGCTACGAGCCCGAGCTAAATTGTAAAGGCATTTCACTAGATCGAACGGCCCTTTGGCATTTGACCCTTCATATTTTATTTCAATATTATTTTAGGATCCAACAATTGTTTATAATGACTTATTTACTATGCTGCGTGACTTTGCCTAAAACATGTACACTATACTACTTCTATACTAAAAAAACTTTTTAAAAGCATTATATAAATATTAAACCTTTTGTATTGAAACGTGCGTTAAAGGTACAATTACAGTTAGAGTAGGAGAGAAAATCTGGGTTTACGTCCTATCTGAGACCACTAACTAATAGAGCCTCCAAACTCTATTTTAATTAGGTAGTAAATTTCACTTTTTCTACAGTACTTTTAAGGTATAGAATGAGTTTGATAGCAAAATACAAATAAGGCTGCAAAAAAATACATCTCTGAAGAACGCCTTACGTAAGTAGAAAGAATACCGACTACCAATATTGATGGGCAACTAACCCTTATAAATCGACGCTGGATACTTGATAGTTCTAGCTGCAAGTTAATTCCTGTTTTTATTAAAGTTTTTATTGCAAGAGAATTTGCTGTTCCACCGAGTAGAAAAACTGTATTAAACGGATATAAGCCATTCGTTTGGAATCGGAATTCATCTTGAACTTTTTCTATCTTTTATTTAAATCCAATATTTGCCAGCAGATTTGAAATAAACAAATATACAAACATTATATAATAATATCTTAAAATCTAACGTGCCTTTTCTATCGAATCTGCTACCGTGCGTTTCATTATAAGGTATAAAATTTATTTGTGCCTAGTCGCTTTAAATATAAATACCTATGTTGTTTAGTACAATTAATTGTTGAGTGATTAGTGAGTTAGTCTGAAAGTGGATACTGGTAGACTCCAAAATATATGAGGCCACACGACCTGATATAAAACTTTGATCTTAAGTGTATTGTTTTCAAAATAAAGGAACAATAAAAAAAACTTAAGCATGCAAATTTAATTTTTTTTGCCAGTGCCTTACACACACGCACCAGATCGGGATGGATATGCAACTGTATGTGGCGACACTGCCGCTAATGATCGTTCTGTGGAAGTTCAGGACCTTTGGATGGACTCTCCTTGTTTCAATCGCGGTCGGGTCCACCATTTTGCGATATCTCGCAATCCATTGGTACAACATCAGTATGTTCGTGTATTATGGAATCTCGTGAGTACCTATTTTGAAATTAATTAATTGAATAAATTAATCGAACTAATAAATTGAATAATAAAATAATTAATTGAAGTAAATCGAAACTTGCGATGTATTTGTACCACCGCCACCATCAAAAGCCTTCGCTAAGCAAGTTCTTGTTTCTTGGTTGGTTTAGGTAACTACGAATACACTGCTAAGTGATTATGAAAGACTGTTGACGAGGTTATTTCAGCTCATAATATGTTAGATTTTATTATTATTTTTGTATGAGAAGTAGCAAACGAGCATGCTGGCCACCTGGTTATAAGTATTCTCTGCAATTCATAGAAATCAATTTTCATCATCATAGATTCCCACTAAAATACCGACTACATACGGGTCGATTGGCGGTGGTACTCCCCGCTTGGTAGACATACCACCTAATTTGAATGAACAATGTTTATTACAGAGTCCAAAAGTTGCTCGATGCGGCGCGGTATTCCTACATACTGCCAACACACCGAGCTACGATATACCTCATTGGCGTCGCAATGGCATATTTAATAAGAACCAAAAAATCCTACGTAAAACTTAATGATGTAAGTAAAGATATTGTAAAAATACACGTAACATGACAAGGACATAGACAGAGACAAAGAGAGAAATACAAAATGATTTATCCGTACATGTAATTTTTACTTCAAACTTTAATATCGTTTTCAATCCTACTTTTCGTTTGCTTTTTATTTTTATTGTTGTGTACCTTTAGCTTAAAAGTTACCATGGGGTTCTCGTATCAAAAGAGTCCTGGGTTCGATTCCCCGAGGGGCAGAAGTTCAAATTGAGTTTCCCTTTCTGTAATGTGTGTGTTGTACTCACGACATAGTGAATTCTGCGAAGATATCAAATTATAGTAAGCAATTAGTTTTTCTATTCAAAACAAATAACATATGAGCACACTACACCTGATTTTAAGTGGTTACTGCGACCCATGGTCATATACAATCGCAAATAGAACCAAAACACTTCCTGTGGTTGTAGATGTTTTGATTCTCCTGGGGACTGAGTATCTCTGTGACTTCCACGTCCACTCCGATCTTCTAACACACTTGCTTTGTCATTCCCTCTTAACCGTTTAGGGTTTATCTCTGATTCGTTCACGCCCCAATTAGTTTGGCTTTGAAGCACTCTCCCTGAGGACATCCAGAAATTGCACTCCAAATTTCCTTTTAAGAAAGGCGTTAATGCTTACTACAAAAAAGAATAACATTACATTATATCTTAATATATATAAATTACGTGTCACAGTGTTTGTCCGCGATGAACTCCTAAACTACTTAACCGATTTAACCAAATTTTGCACACCGTGTGCAGGTTGATCTAACTTGAAAGATAGGATAGCTTACATCTCAATTTATAGTCGCAATA
>DWQK01001139.1:0-16730 GCA_018231225.1 Noctuana stator
GATTTGTAAAGCAAGTCAGCGCTCAGATATTATGGAAAGCCATAATTGAAGCTCAGGTAGAAACTGGTACACCTTTTATGCTCTATAAAGATGCTTGCAATAGGAAGAGCAACCAGCAAAATTTGGGAACTATTAAATGTAGCAATCTTTGTACTGAAATAGTAGAGTATACTTCCTCTGATGAAGTAGCTGTTTGCAATTTAGCATCAATTGCTTTAAATATGTTTGTCAATGAAGATAAAACCTACAACTTTCAAAAATTAAAGGAAGTTACCAAAATTATCACACAAAACCTAAATAAAATAATTGATGTAAACTATTATCCTGTACCTGAAGCAAAAAATTCAAACATGCGCCATAGACCAATTGGAATTGGTGTTCAAGGGTTAGCTGATACCTTTGTTTTAATGCGAATACCATATGAAAATGAGAAAGCTATAAAACTAAACCAACAAATATTTGAAACTATTTACTATGGCGCTCTAGAAGCCAGTTGTGAATTGGCTGAGAAAGAGGGTAAATACAGTACATACGAGGGCAGTCCTGCAAGTAAAGGTATTCTGCAATATGATATGTGGAATAAAACTCCTACTGACTTATGGGATTGGGCTAGTTTAAAAATAAAAATAGCGCAACATGGTTTGCGGAATTCACTATTACTTGCGCCAATGCCTACTGCATCTACAGCACAAATTCTCGGCAACAATGAATCATTCGAGCCATTCACTTCTAATATTTACCAACGCCGTGTTTTGTCTGGGGAGTTTCAAGTTGTGAATCATCACCTATTACGTGATCTAACACAAGCCGAGTTGTGGGACGAGGATATGAAAAATCTTATTATACACAATAATGGCTCCATTCAGAATATTGAAACAATACCAAAAGAAATAAGAGAATTATACAAAACTGTATGGGAAATTTCGGTGAAAACAACAATTCAGATGGCTGCCGATAGAGGTGCTTTTATTGATCAAAGTCAGTCTTTTAACATTCATGTAGCAGAGCCAAATTACGGAAAATTGACATCTATTCATTTCTATGCCTGGAAAATGGGTCTCAAAACAGGAATGTACTATTTGCGCACTAAACCAGCCGCTAACGCTATTCAATTTACTGTAGATAAATCCAAGGTGAAAGTATCAAATGGTAAGTCGGAAAAGGATGACGTAAACATGTCTATGATTGCATGTTCTTTGTTGAATAAGGACCAGTGTTACAGTTGTGGTTCATAGGTAATCATTCATTTAAAATATAATACACTTGGGAGACGAGTTTAGCCGATTTTTATCAGCCCAAATGTAATTGAAGACGTTTTCATAATAGCTACAAATATAAATTCTATAAAGTGGGCACATACATAGCTTACTCATATAGAACTTATAGTTGTTTGATTAAAACTAATAAAATTGTTCGGCCCAACCACATTCCGCGTTTGAGTATTTATTTATATAATTTTGATCTGATGGCACTTACACTAACATAATAATTAGTTATCCAATACAAAGAAATTATGCGCTTTAAAAAGATTTTAAGTTTTTTTTAGCATTATTTAAGCAATTTCTTAGTATCATTTTATAAGTGTGAATAATCAACGGCACATTAGTTGAACAACAATGGCTGTCGTCTGGTCTATCTGAGCATGTAGGTACTATTATAGGCAAAGTGCTAAGGCGAATGCTAAAGAAACATTTTTTGTTTGGAAAAAATTAAGACTTGTATTCTAGTATTAGCCACTTACGTCAGCAAATGAATAATTGCATCGTTTGATAATATAAAGAAACGCTTAAATTAAAAAGTGTCGAAATCATCTATGCCTGTAGGCTGTGCTGCGATTTTTAGTAATAAATAATCGTTATTTTTTTACCAGTATACCTACTTGGTATGAGTTTTTTTTAGACATGATTGAGCTATCACGTCTTACATTGCCAACTTCGTACAGTAAATAATATCATTGGTATAAGAAAACAAACAGTGAATACAATCAAATTTTAGTTCTCGTCTTACTTGGTAGGGGCGCTGCTAGTCCAGAAAGTCAAGAAACTTGAAACTAATGCTACTCGTACTATACTATAAATTCTGATCTCTTACAGTCCTAGCCGTCGATGCAGCTTCGGTTATATATTTTTTTTTTAAATACCATCTATTCTCTTGTATTTTAAATGTTGTTGGCCGCAGTCGAGGCATTTGCTTTTCACAATAATAAGTGTCACACAACAAAATGATCGTGTGAGACTTTACTTTACTTTACGTGGCGAGCGAGAAGCGTGTGCGCGCGTGTCAAGACAAAAAACTTGGCGACTCTGCTAGGGTCTGAGGTACGTGTCGCTCTTCATTTCTTTGAGAACCGATTTTTTTATGCCTTGTTCAACTTATGTTCCCCGTATTATATAAAATTTTAGGATTACTAATAAAAAATATGAAAGGTGTTATTAGGAACTCTCATATGTTAATCAAATACGCCTTTAAAGCAAAGAATCCCGTATACATAATATGTATTGGAATAAATACTTAAATCAAAATACTTTATATAGGTAATCAATCGATATAAGAGTTTTCATTTATATTTTTCTGTTCTATGACATTAATAATAAATATATTTCATTTTATGAATAAAGGAATTGAAACACAAAAAGGGTTTTTATTACTAGCTGACCCGGCGAACTTCATACCGCCTTGATAATTCTTTTTTATAATAAAAGAATATAGACTATACCTAAAGAATAGCCTAGTGGTACATAAAGACTTCACCTCATTTTCGTGGATCTGGGTAAGGTTTTGAATCTAGGAACATCAACGGTAATTTTTATTGGAAAATTCCAAGTCATGTCCAAAATTAAAAATGATTCGCAAAAAACTTTTTATATATTTAATACAATTTTTTTTTCATTAAATAAATAAAATCATTTAGGTACATAAAATAGTCACAATAAGTAGGTAGGTAGGTGTTAATGTTTTTAATTTTTTTTAAAACTTCTTAATATAGGATAAATTATTTCAAGTGATTCAGAAATATCACCCCTGGATTTGCCACCTGAAAAAAACCAACGTGAAAAGTTCTTAATTCATTCTAATCGTTACAAACTTAGCGACATATCCTACCTACTGCAGTCTCTAGTAAAAATACCTATGTAATAGGCGTAACTTGCATAAAGTTATTTATTTTATAAATAAATAGGTGCGATTTAGGCTATATCCGCAATAATAATGTCCGTAGACAAACGAAAGTCACTGGCAGCTCGCAGAATAAGCATGCTGAAGTGGCAATGGACACGGACAACCGAAGGTATAGTTAAGGAAAATCCTAGAATATCGACGTCTCGGCAAAAAGAGCACAGGTCGAACTCCAACCTGGTGGACTGATGACATTAGGAAGACAGCGTATAGATTGACAGGGCATAGGAATGGACGGAGGCAGAGTAGCATCTAGGAAATCCAGTAATGGACGTCCAAAGGCTACTGAAAAGATGGATTAGGCAGGGTATTATTAGAAATGTAAGGTTTACGTGTAGGTAGGTAGTATAGGTAGTGTGTTAAGTGTGAAGCGTAGTATAAGTAAATACCTATAAAGTAACAGCTCTTGCCTTAGTCAATTGGAAATGGTTCATTTTTATTTTACCATTTGCGCTCTTGACCTTTGCTCAAATGACTTACCAGTAAATACTATTTTCCCATTCACAAATATTAACAGGACTACTTTTGGTCGCACCATTCTGTATACCAAACCAGGAAATAGTTCCGGTTCGTACGTCGAAAACTGACCATGTGCTTGTTGTAATGCTTCCAGTTTTACGGGAAATCGTAAATCAGCTGTTGCAGTGAAATTTTGTATTTTGAAGTCCAAAAATTTCACCTGAAAATAATAATAACATTTCATTAGGTAGGTAAGTCAGAAATGAATGTTACTAGAATATTATACATAGGCGTAAGAAACTAAAACCTTTTGTAGCTATCTACCTAGCCTTTCATGGGTACATCCACAGTCAAACTTAAATAACTTTTGTATTGAGTGATACACACTAATCCTTACAAGTCTACACTATTAGTAGCTAGTTAATTATCTTACCAGTTATATACCTAGTTACATAACATACCTAATCGATTTTATAATAAAAGTATCACATAGGCTGGTATATTATCCTAAAACATATTATTATAAAGAAATTATGTAACATACTGGGAAGCCCAACTTTTGAATTATTCTGGCAAATTTTCGCGTCGCTATGTAAGAATCATTTTCATTCCTTGCTCCAGTGCAAACTATTTTGCCTGATCTGAAAATTGAAAATATGAATTAAAATAATGTCAAACAACATTACAAAGTGGCTTACAAGTGGCACTTTGTTATTGTTAGATGACAAAAAAAGAGGTATATATAAAGAGATATATTCTTCTGTATGTTGCTTATGAACTTAATAATGGATGATAGTGTCGTAATTGAATTTTAATTTAATAAACTTTATACCTACAATCATTAATCATTAATAGGCAGCATATGCATAACAGTTACGATTGTTACGAAACTCAATTTTACCTTCTTTTAGTGTGTCGGAATTTGTTACCATTTATTAGCTGAGAAAATAAGTTCTTTACAATTTAAATAAGTCGCTCACCTAAAAACTAAAGCTGTGGCACGAGGTTCTAATATTTTCATGACCACTCCTTGAAATCTTGCAGGATTGTATTCTGAGAATCTTGTTCGACAATAAATGTCTAACAATTTTAATTCACAACCCAAACTTACAGTTGACACACAATTCCTAAAATTACAATTTTTATTAATTTTTTTTTGCATGGAAGAGTGCTTGAAATTTGCCACTAGCAGTGTCCCATCCAGTACCCGCCATGCCTGACATGGCTTAACAAAGGGATCGCTTGTGATCTACATTACCAGCGAGTCTAAGCATGCTTCTGAATATTATTCATATAGTAACTAATACTTACTGTAACTTAATACTACTCTTGGCTTGACTAGTATCACTTGCCATAGGAGTTACTGCAATCATTGTACTATGGGGATTAATAGATTGTGGTGTAAATGATCTATGTGTTGGGGTTAATGCTACTTCACCAACTATTCTTGACTGAGATGATGGCACTTGGGGTGTGGATACTACACATTCTTGTTCTGGTCTTAGAATAGGAGTAGAAGTTCCAATTACAACCTTATTTCTAGAAACTAGCTTAGCTTCATCATTCAATGACTTTGATTCCTCCATCAAATTATTATGGTCATTATTATAGAGATCCTTATCCATAATTAGATCCTTATCCTGATTTAGCTAAAAAAATAGAATATGTAGGGCAGTGCAATACCACAATTATTGTTTTTAATATATTGTTCAAATGTGGAACTTTCATCTGTACTCACTTGATTTTGAGAAGAAACAAGCGAAGTGGCTTCATTCAGCTCCTCCATAGCTATTGTACAGGTTTTTCACAATTTAGCAAACCAACAGTCTCATCATATGAAGATGTCAACAAGTCATTTAGGGTCGACGTATCAACGGTACGTAGGGTTTAATGTATGTATATGTTGCTTGCTTAAAATTGCAAAGATATTAATTATTTTGAGTTTCGTAATAACAGTGGGAAAGGACGATTAGAAAGGAGAATTATTATTTTATTATCTATTTCTAAATAGGTAGTTAGGTACCTACAAAACTCAATCAATAACATAACAATAACAAACAATTTGATTGATTATCAATGATCGATCAAATCGATGTCATGTCCACAGCTACATAGAAATGTACTACATCAGACTTGGCCATGTCAATGATCCATATTCCAATGACTACTTAGATGTACTGCGCATAACGATCAATGCACAGAGCACTAAACTCTCATCAATGTTTGATTTGACGTTTAAATCTTGGCATATAAAGTACTCTCAGGGGGCGTGAGAGGGGGGGGGGGGTGGTCAGGGCGATATGAAGAAGAAAAAAAAGTACTATGACTGGCGAAACACACACAGACTACGTTGTTGCGAAGAAGCCAAGAGTAAGCCCACGTTCGGACGAGTACTTTATTGACACAATCGCCCGTTATTTTTAATTCTTCGGGATTAGTTAGACCATGCGACTTTACAGGTGTGTGTTCACACGCGGACGCTTTTTACGCAGGGTGTTTTTTTATCCGCTTGTGCGAGTGACAGCTTATAATAAATAATATATACAAAATACACTACACAACCAGTTTAGTTCAATCAATTCTCTCCACAGACTACATAGAATGTATTCTCTCTTTCTATTCACATTCGAAATTTGCCCTAAGTACATTATGTGTTATGTCAAGTATCAGTCTTGTCAGTGTCAATTCTGTCAAATCCTGTCAACAATAAAACAATATTAAAATTAAAATACCTTTCATTTGTGATTTGAATTAATTTTCAAAATTCTTGTTTATTTAATGCGAGAATGAAGACTGAAAATGATATCATATTTAACACAAACTGTAAATTATTTGGCTTCAATATTCCAATTTTTTTTAAAGTTTACATCGTTTATAGGCGAAATAATAGTTTTAGTTGTAAGCACTCTTACAACTGTTGTATTCAATACAATTGTGAACGTGCTGCTTTTCTTTAGCATTGTTTACGAGGATAATGTCTCTATATTTACTGAAGACTTGCCTAGTATCGCAACAGAACTATATGATTATGTATCTCGTCAGTGGCGGTTCATATTGGATGCAACTACAACATTGTATATGGACATTGATTACAAGTATAATGCATTAGTTGGTGCTGTTATTTGGTTTGTGAATGTTGTGCTAGCAGTGTGTGGTGAAATACTATTAATGGGGAAAAAAACTTTTATTTTCATAGGAGAATCTCTGTGGCTTGTATTGACATTTGTGCCTGTGCATTTACCATATATTATTAAGACAATTTTTAGGAATATAAGTGATTCTATTATTAGTTATGTCATTGATGCATATATGTCCTTGTTAAAATTTACAAACTTTCTGTCTGATGTGCCTTTAGAATCATTTATTGGGATTCTGTTGTTAATGATTATTGTGCGCTCATGCATTTACTATAGAGAACTTTTGCAATCTCATATTGTAAATGTTTATTGGATGTTTATAAGAAAAGTTCGCTATTTATATCATGCTTTATTCAACTATTTTACGGACTCTGAGGTGAGAATGATAGTCCGCTTATCAAGTGGGGACCAAGTGGTTATAAGAGAAGAGGAACCGAGCTATGAAGATGTTGATGATGTTTTAAATAGTACTGAAAACTTGTGTGTCATATGCCAGGAGAGGCAGAAGTGTGTATTGACACTGCCATGTCGCCACATTTGCCTATGTACAGAATGTTGTATAAGACTTTATAGATATCAACGAACTTGTCCTATTTGCAGAACATTTATCTATCACTCAGTTACTGTTTATATGTAGAAAATATCATGTTCTCTAATTAAAGTGGATTCATTATTATTTGAACTTTTCATTACAGAACAAATTGAAATAAAGCAAAATTTATATGTTCATTGTTTTATTCCTTAAGATTATAATAAATAAATAAAATTATCCTTAAATACTAGTATACAATTCTTAAACTCCTAGAAATACTAAATGATTTTATTGTTTTTAATGTCATAATTGTCTAGATCTTTTGGAAGTAACCAAAATGTTGAAATTATCTTGGTTTGATCTACCTTCAACATCATTAAGCATTGTTCGCTGTCTCATATTTAGGTTTAAATCTCTAAATGATATCTGTATGTCTTTGAAGGCGTTCAACATGAATACTGCAATCATCAAAATGAGAAATCCACAAATGCAACCTACAATATCATACCCACTCATATGTTCCCATTCTTTGAATAGTATACCTGATGCCAAAATAACTAAAACTGTGAACATGACGTAATATACTGGAGTGACAATGCTAGTATTAAATATGTCCAGGGATTTATTCAAATAATTCATTTGTATAATTATACAAACTACTGACATTGCTAATAATAACCAAAATATGGCACTATTCAAATTGTTAACACCCTCTGTTAAGCTCTCCTTAATACCTAATGCTACACCTTTACAAAATACAACTGTAAGACTCCCTATAGCAGAACATATCAACAAGTATATAGCAATATTAGAATTACCAAATCTAGGAACAACAGCAAACTTAACAACAAAGGTCATGCACAAAACTGTTGCTACATAAGACAAAAATGTGTAGTCACAAAGCTTGTTTGTTAACTCATGAAAATCATTGATTTCTTCTGTTTTTGGGGAATGTAAAACAAATATAACAGAACCAATAACACAGAGCAAGCATCCAATCTGAAAAGAAGTAAAGTTTACAATTTTATTATTTATAACATAAATGATGCTAAGATCCTCATATTAAATAATATGACACTGTTACAAATTGTATTAACTAAGTATTTTTTGAGATTGCCATTTCGGCTAACCAAAACTAGCCTAATTGTAACCTAATCAATCAATACGAAGAAGGATCTCTATCAAAATATTCATGTATAAACATTTGTAGCCACTACCAAGGTGTTAAATGATAAAATTTAACACTTACTTTGCCAATAAAATTCAACTTTTCATTAAGGAATCTAGAGGCTAGTACTGCAGCAACAAGAACACTGAGTGCACCAAGCGGAGTTACCAGTGCTGCTGGAGCAAATGCGTAAGCCAAGAGATTGGCCGCCTCTCCCACTCCCACTGTAAATAATGTAAATATTAAGATAAATAACTACCTTGTTTGCAATTTGAGAAATCAACATTTATCAAAATTTCATTAACATATTACTTGTCAAAAGCCCAAGCCACCACATCCATTGCTTCAAGTAACTAAAGCCTCCAGCAGATGCCCTTAAATTTCCTGAAGTATTTATTTTTTTAAGCGCCAATTTTTTTATTATAAAACTTGATCCAATGAAAATACTTGATGACATAGCTAAACTCAATCCAAGTAAAAACGAAAACTGGTCGTAATCTGGTTTATTCAAAGTTATAGGAGAATTTATCATTTTCGAGGATTCAGGATAATTTTATTTATGTATTGTTTTGTTATATAAATATATAGTATTGTTACCATTGTTTTTTTTTTTTATTTAGTTTGTGGCAACATGCCGCAGCGGTGTTACCATGTTTGTGACGTATTGATAAGGACAGTACATTTTATGTATATATATATATATATATATATATATGTACTTGTACGTCTGTAGTATTTAATTTAATAACAACGCCGGATTCACAGTATCACGGAAATGCAATCTGTGGTCTACGGGTCACGTCATGATCATATTCCTTACGTCAGTCAGTGTCAGTCACGTCATCAAAATAATGGTTTAGGAAGTGCATTTACAAGTACTGAGAAGAGAATAAAATAAGAGCCTCTAATACTAATAATTAGGACCTTTTTGGAGTGCTAAATGGTGCAAGATATAAAATCTATATTACAAATTAGTTTTTTTCCTTAGAATGCAATGCTACCTCGTCGTCGAAACGTTGGCGTTTCAGAAAGGACGTCCTTATTGGAAGAGAATATAGATTCCTACAGTAAATTAGATAAAAAAGGGTCGGCTACTCTTGTATCTAATCCTCCGGAACGTCGGCGACACATTCATAACTTTGAGGTCGTCACACCTGATACAACTTTTGACATTTTGGAGGAGTTTTCATTTGAAGCAGTGATGGCAGCCAGGGACAGGACTCAGGAGTTTTCTTCTGCGGTTCGTGTTTTACAAGGAAGAATGTTGGCTCGGCCAGCAGTAAGAGATGATAAAAAAGCTGCGGTATTGGCGACATATTCACAATTTATGAGTATGGCTAAAATAATAAGCAAAAACATAACAAGTACCTATGCTAAACTGGAAAAACTGGCTTTATGTATGTTCATTGACTAATTTTTCAAATTCTTTTAAATATAGGTATGTATGAAAGTTGCAGGCTTATAATATTTATTTGTTTTTTCAGTGGCAAAAAAGAAATCACTATTTGATGACAGACCAGCAGAAATTCATGAATTGACATACATTATTAAAGGAGATCTTAACTCTTTAAATCAACAGATAGCAAAGTTAGGTGAGATGCCAAGAGGCAGGAAGACCATGCACAGTCATTCATCTGGAGTAGTATTAGCTCTTCAGTCAAGGCTAGCTTCAATGAGTAATCAATTTAAACAAGTATGTTAAAGATTATTACAGTTTAAAATTAATATTTTCATTTTCTTTTTGGATTCCAAGATTCAACTAAAGATGTTAAAAATTATATTATTATATCTTTTGTTTTTACTAGCTTTGGAAACTAGCAGTCTATCCACATATTGAAGCTATGATTCAAATATGGTTTTAAAAAAATGTTCTTACAATTAAAGATTTGTGAACAAAATAATTTTGTCATAACATAAATGACAATTGGTTTTTAATATAAGTATTTCATTTTATCATTCTAGGTGCTTGAAGTAAGATCTGAAAATCTCAAACTTCAAAACAATAGGAGAGAACAATTCTCGAGTGTTGCACCAGTAATAAAAGAAGTGCCTTCACTATTACAACCTGATGAAGTCAGTATAGATTTGGGGGAAAGCTCAAGTATGCAGTTGCAGCAGTTATCATTGAGAGATGACACAGACATGTATGCACAGCAGAGAGCTGAAACCATGCATAATATTGAAAGCACTATAGTTGAGCTGGGGGGTATATTCCAACAACTAGCACATATGGTAAAAGAACAAGATGAAGCAATAGGCAGAATTGATGCAAATATTCAAGAGGCTGAGATGAATGTTGAAGCTGGTCACAGGGAGATACTTAAATATTTCCAGAGAGTCACAGGCAACAGAGCACTTATGTTCAAAGTTTTTGGCGTTTTAATATTTTTCTTTATATTTTTTGTGGTGTTTATAGCATAACAGTATATATTTCATAAGAAAAGTAATTTTCCACTATTGCTTACTGTAATTTAAGTTTTTAATGTTTATTGTTATGGTTTACTAAAAACTGAACTTTGGTATTATGGTAAATGGAGATACCTACTGAAGTATTTATTAAATTAACTTGCAATTTTTTCGGTTAAAATACTAGTTACAGCAGAAAACCCTAAGGTTAAGTCATTTATCATCACATAAAATTAACTTAAGTTTTCATTTCGAGTGACTAGCATTGGCATAAGCTGGTAAAAGCCTAAAAATATAGTTCTTGTCTTGAGTTTATTTCACTATTATGTTATGAATCCCAGGATATACATATATAAAACACTTCAAACTCCTAATTATTATTTGTAAAATATTGTAAAGTTGGAAAAAATGTCGTGTAATTAAGTATATAAAATATATATGGTTAAACATTTTGATTTTTAATGAATAAAATCACTTAAATTTTCATTGACACTGTTGACATGAATTATCAAGAGGAATCAGACTGTCCAAACTTATTACTATTTGCAATGTGTTCTGGAGATTTCACTGTAAGGGACGTTCATTTTAATATTTATGTAGGATGCATAAAGGCCTTTTCTTGTCTTTAGTTTGCAATTACATTCTGATTTGATGAGTATACAATTCATAGCAATAAGTAAAAGTGAACTTCATAACCACTAAAGGGTAACTTTAAAAAAAAAATACAATCATGTTGTCAACTTGCTATAATCATCAATTACTGAACAATATATGTATCTTGTATGACATCTGGTCAAAAGTCCTTAAAAACGTTAATTAAATATTAACACACATTAAATATACTGCAAAAATATTGGTCTATAAATGTACATGCAATCATTAATTGTTTTACTATTTATTTACATGTATTTATTCTTAAATATTATTTATAAACGAAGTCACAAATTAAAACACATCTGATTACAAAAATTCATCACACCAGTCTTTCAAACACTGGTAACAATCAGCAGATTGTTTCGAGTTTGCACTACAGGTCTCTTTCATCCATTCTTGAAACAGTTCCCTATCTTTCTTTAGTACCAAAAACTGACCAAGAACGACGTAAGCCTGAAATAAATATATACAAGCAGTTTATTTACTCCATTGTTAGAATGTTAGATAAACAACACACCTGTAACATATACTTACTCATAACATACACCAGTCATTAAATCGCGCAAAAATTATATTTAGTATATAATGTATTAATCATAATAAATTAATAATGTATGATTTGTATAAAATAACACATTACGTTATAAAGAAATATTAAATTGAATGTTTTCCAATAACCTTGTCAAATCCAGCAGTTTCAAGCCGCTTTCCTAAAACTTCGCCGACGCCCGCCAAATCGGTAACGGGTTTTTCTCCCATGGGCTCAGCTACGAAATTTCTGTGTTTTTGAGATGTGCTAGACATTTTTCTAGAGTTATACACGGCTATTGATGTTGAATTATAAGTAACGTACACTGAATAAATTAATGCGATTCCGGTATTAATATGTACAACAAATACAATTTATTATTATTATTTGATGAAAACAAAATGTCAATTTCTGTCCAACAGACACAGTCAGTCAGAGTCACACAGACTACATAGAATGCAGTGCAGTCACGTCACAGACTACAAATAATGTACTACGTAGTCAAAGTTCAGTAGCCCTATCACGAATAATAAGAGCTACGTTAAGTAATACGATTTTTAGTACCCGATACGCCCGATACGCGGCGCTGTTTAAAATCCCATACAAAATTTAACTGTTACTACTCGATGACGGATTTGTAAATATTCGTGATACGCCTACAGGACCACATACTTCGTCCAGCTCGATGTCATGCATAATTTTATAACTAATCTATGTACTCTATATTAGTCTATATTATGGAAGAAACGGTATAAAGCCATAGACTTTTTTTCTTAAATGGCAACATGCTATTTGCGCATCGCCAACGACTTCATCAACTTGACACTTGAGTCTTGACTTTGACTAATGACTGACATTTTTGAGTTTTTTGACTCGGTCCACTTCGTCCACCTCGCCTCGCCGCTTATGCAGTTTGTGCATTTGTTTCTTGTAAAACTCTGTGCTGCATTGAAATAAGACATTTAATTCAGTTTTATTAAAATGTATCGGCAATATTTTTTTTGTTAACATTATTACCATTTGACTGAGTCTTTAGTAATTACATTTATCACATTTTTATGGGATAAAGTTTTATATTTACAATGGTATGTATGTTTGCAACTGTTTTATTTTTTCAAACAATAGTAACATTTCTGTGACGATATCCGTATTGTTCGTATTATCCGTAAAGCATCACGAGTATCAAAGTAATCTTTGTTAAATTATTTCAGGATACACCCACAAGTAGAACTAGCTCACCAGGCGTTATAGGCTCTGCACCATTACTGCCCCCACCTATGCTGAGTGGTCTGCCACCACCGATGCCACCACCAGTGGCAATGCCACCTGTTCCTGGTATGCCTCCTGTTCCTGGCATGCCACCTAACATGGCATTGCAGCCCCCAATGGGATTCCCGCCTTTGTTAGCCCCGTTCTCAATGCCACCGCCAGGGTTTCCACCCTTTAAACCTGTAAGTTACAATGCGTACCCTAAACTACACTTGATTTTGTAAAAATGTTCTTACCAGTAATTAACATCATTGAATATTTGAATTGCTTCCTTTTGGGACTCTGTTAATGATAAGTATTATCATAAAACTATCAGAATGTTATGTGAATAATTTGTAGTTTGTTGTAGTGTAGTTTTCTGGTCCATAGTAATACTAAAAATATGTATTACTTAAATATTCCACAGGAGTTAACTGCACCAGCTCCAGAAATATCGCCACTAGCTAATCAAACTAGCCCATGGTCTGAGCATAAGGCCCCCGACGGTAGGACATACTATTACAATTCTATCACGAAACAAAGTCTGTGGGAAAAACCAGATGATCTGAAGACACCCATAGAGGTAATCTAGTTTTTAGGTGGTGATGTGTTCTAATAATTCTCTACATTTGCTTTGAGTTTAGTTCTAAATTCTTACTTATTTATCGATCTAAGAAGTTGCTTTCTGTGTCTTTGTAATGAGAAATGAGTATAAAGATTTGAATACTGAATGTGACTTAATAATTGTGCTGTTTATATTCCAATAGTTAGGTTTGGTAATAGTGCACTGCACCTCAATGCTGCCATCACATTAGTCTCCGAGAAAACCAATTAACATTTTATGGATTTGTTATTATTTAAAGTTGCAAGTAAACATAACAAGGGGTTATTACTAACATTAATAACTAAACTATATGATTTTAGTGAATAACAATTTTGTTTTCTATCACAGAAAATGCTTTCATCATGTGTTTGGAAAGAATACACTACAGATGCTGGTAGAGTATATTATCACAATATAGAAACCAAGGAGTCAAGTTGGGTCATTCCTAAAGATCTCCAAGAAATAAAGGACAAAATTGCTGCTGAAGAGGCTGCTCAGTAAGTATTCTAATAAGTATTAAGTAATATTCTAATAAGTATATTAAAGCTTAAATTAGATTTTTTTGTTTGATTTGACAATTTTAATGCAGATTTTCATTTTGTCTTATATCTTTCTTACACTCATAGCCTGTCACTAGGATTCCCTGTGTTGTGGGTTTAATGGACAAATACATTGATAATGCATAAACCCAGACTGGGAACAGAGATTTCAATTCATTATTTAAGTTTCTGTCATTAAGATACATTTTAAGATAACCATTTTCCTTTGCTAAAAGGGCAGCACCAATTATAGAAGTGCCAGCATGTGAAGTGCCATTACCAGCATCACCGGCTGTCAGTACTCCTGGAAGCTCAGCCTTGGATCAAGCCATGGCAAAAACTCTTGCTGCCATTGACCCAGCACTAACAAATTCTATACCAATACCAGATGAGAGTAAGAAAACAGTTATTTTTATGTGTAGAAATTATTACATGCTTCCTTTTAAATCATAAAAGTTTTCTTTTAATGATAAAATATGCAGTGTAAGTTAAGACAAAATAAAGTAAATCAGCAGAAGTTCCAGAACATTTTTATTCTTGTAGATCATTATCACAATTTTGCTGCGTAGTTTAAACTGTGTAATGAAAGAATTATGGAGAAAACTTGTACTGTGGGAAGGAATTAACATTAGAAGAATATAAATTATTTTTATTAAGCGTTATTTCTATATTAAGTGTTATTTCAGTTGTTGTATATTGTTTATATAAAATAAACTTTTGAGTTGCATTGAGATTGTAGCCAGAACTTTGTTTGTTAACTACCATAAAATTCAAAATGGGATCTATTCTATGGAAAAAAAGGGTCCACAACCCTTATTTTTTTTTATCACCCAGATCCCATACACAACAACTAATATTATTTCACAGTTATACCTGAAGAGATAGTAGCTCCTCCACAAATTAATGGTGAAGAAAGTTCTGATGCTGTTCCTGAAATGCAGTACAAAGATAAAAAAGAAGCTATTGAGGCTTTTAAAGAGCTGTTAAAAGATAGGGTAAATATATTTTTGCTGTGTTGTCTGTGTTAAAATTATATTGCCTCTTTTTGAGTAGACAAGAAAATGTATAATTATGGTTTTACAAACAAAACAAAAAAGATAAAAAGTCAGTTCAGAAACTTCGAATTACATTTCATGGTAGGCCTTAAGATAAAGACGTCCATATTTTTCTGATGTTATGCTAATGATCATATCGTGTGTCAGTAATTTTTTCAGAATAATATGTAGTAATATTAAACATTTTTTGTGTATAGAATGTGCCGTCAAATGCGACTTGGGAACAATGTGTCAAGATAATTTCAAAAGATCCTAGATATGTCACATTCAAGAAATTAAATGAGAAGAAACAAGCTTTCAATGCTTACAAGACACAAAAGCTCAAGGATGAAAGAGAGGAGCAAAGGTAAGGAAGGAAAGGACTGTAGTCGTGTAGGTAGTACTTGTGAGTTAATTATAAATAATGTGGTTTTTTTTAAATAATATTTGTGGACTCTTGCCTCTAGTTCGCATAATAAAAATATTGTAAGTTGTAATCTTTCGAAAGGTCTCATAAAATTTATCTCATGACATATTTTGTTGTAACATTCGAAGTAAGCATTCTTATTGCCAATATATTCAAGAAGAAATTCTTTGAATACTTCATCAGTTCAAACCAACAGTTAGATAAAAGAAATAATGTAGATTTTAAAGTGAAGGGCCTTTCAAATATAACGTTAGCAGAATTTTAATTACGATATCGTAATAGAGATCTACCTACTGCTTTCCATTTTACCAATTATGATTCTTTTCCTTTCCAGGTTGAAAACCAAAAAGAACAGAGAAAATTTAGAAGAATTCCTTTTAACTTGTGATCGTGTGACTTCCCTTACTAAATATTATAAATGTGAGGAAATGTTTAGTAATCTGGAGGTAAGTAAAAGCATCCAAAAAACATCAACATTAGACCAATACTGAGTTATATGCCAGGCTGATGTGTGACAATGCGCTTTGTGGTTTTTGTTTTTTTTTTCTATATAATTATCAAAAATGGTAATTAAATAGGATTAGAGCTTTACTCATTAACTTTGAAAACTCCAAAAATTAAAAATATGGCTTGACCGCACTAAAGATCTGCGGAGTGACTCCGTGTTTCTCGATATTGTTGTTTCCTTTCATGTTGCGCATAAGATGTAGAAATAAATTTTTTCACCACTATTTAGTTTTAGACCCGGTTCGAAAACATCTTAGATCCGGGGTTGACTTATCTATCAAAGTGTAAGACACTATCTGAGGGTGTGCGCCC
>DWQK01001140.1:0-16721 GCA_018231225.1 Noctuana stator
GACGTTTCAAGTCTATTTTATTTTTGTTTTGCTTATTAATACGATTCAAAGAGCTCGTAAAAATGCGAAACGTTTGATTACAAAGAAATTGAGCTGTCGGAGGACACCTATCAAATGTGAAATATCGAAATTGTTTTGTATGGAAAATATTCAAGAAAGGATTCATAAATACGAATACCGATAAAAATATGATGTAATCAGACACAAAACATTCAGATTTCTTTTAAGAAAATAATTTATTTTTATTTAAAAAATGCATAAATCAATTTTTACCAAAAATTTAATTTCCTTTAAATACGGTGTACGAGCTTAGCAAGATGAGCGAAAGAGATGGCGTGGTAGGAGTGCATGGTTATCCTTCGCCACACCAAAAGCCAATGTGCCTAGTGCAGTACTAGAACTCTACACCAAAAGTTGTTCAATAACAAACCATTTAAAACAAATCAATAAAGGCAACTGAATAATGATAATTCCGAGCTTCAACGAACATAACACGTTCTTGTACACAATCGTACAAAACTATCGTTCCTGCAGGATAACAACTAATACAAAACAAATTAATTGGAGCAGATCGACAGAGAAATAGCACCGGTATATTTCAAATCCCAAAAGTAAAACGCATCCATGGGGATAATCCAATGGAATACAGGAAAAGATTTGCGATCGTATCCGCTTCTCGTCTCCTGTATATCCTTTGAGAAGGACATTTTACGACAACTTACTTTTACGTGTTGGAAGTCTCTGCATAAACATTCGGACCAGCACATTTGATTTCTCAACTTTTATTTAATGGCAAATCCGAATCTCGAGAGTCTAAAAAATCTAAAAAGCGGTGACAACTTTAAAATCGTTCGGGAATTTTCGAGTTTCAAGCAGTTTTACCCCGTTTTTACTGGATGAACATAATAACCTAATTAACGTTCAGTATCAGGGGTGGTATGTTCTTATTGTTCCTACAAGCCGAAAATGAGTGCTTACCTTATGTTTTACTACATAATATACATACCCATACCTACATTACATGTCTGGTTTATATCTCTGCCTAAAATTTGGTCGGTAATAATTAATAATTAGCTAATGATCCGTTTTCTTTTTACCCTAAATTATTCGAGACAGATTTTCTTAGACAATTTGTGTCGCTCTCTTTCTTTTATATTTCTTTGGTACTAGCCAAATGTGTGCGCGAGAATAATGTAATATAAATAATTTAAAAAATGGTACCCTAAATCTCTTTAAATAAACAACAAAAGGCCTAAGCTAAATTGAAATCTAATTCTTAATTTCTGTGATTTCATCGGGTGACTTTTAAGGGTCTACATTAACATGCTTAAATAAATAGAAATCATTCTCGCCTTTGACAGTACGAACCCTTTCTGTGAGTTTTGTTGATAATACATAAGCCCTTCGCCCTCGCGTTACAATAATAAGGAAGTAAGTCGAGGAATACTCGAAATGCTATTAAATGGTATTTGCTTAATCAAAATAATGTTACGTTCTTAATGTGGCTGTCATATTTAACGGGTATCAAGTGAAGTTTAAATTAAATACATATTTCGTTTCATAAAGTTTATCTTCTCCTGTTCTCTTTATTTAGTATGTTATTTCAGACACCTTACAGTAAGTATTTTAATAGAACTTCTTACATTCACTTGAATCAAAGTGATTAACGAAGTAACGTAAAGGTAACATTTAAAAAAATAAATTAAAAATTTTATCATTGATAACAAAATAAATCAGTCTAGAAACTGATGTAGCCAAAAATAGGATAATGCAATGAATATAGGTATAGGACAACAATTTATCATGTCGCATTTCGTGTACCCTCTAGACGTCAGCTGTGTCTGTCTGTCATATGAAAGGTTAGTCAGCAGAATACAATTTAGGCAAAGCTGTCATACCTTGGCCTTTATAGTGTACAATTTGTTGTACGCCTAAAATTAAACCAAAAATATACTTATCTATATCTAATAGCAAAAATGACACGACCTTTAAACGTAGATAGAAGAAAGAAGTTTTAAATGTAGATAATATTATTCTAAGAATTTGACAACAAGCGCCTGTTTTGTTGTTACCATTGCAGTAAAACACAAGAACTCCGACTTGCTTAAAGAAGAAAGAACAGAAACAATTAAAACGTGGAATTGTTTCCTTGCGCGGAAAATTCACAAGAAATAAAAAGTCTTTCGTAGCGCTCACAGAAACAATAAATTCTCGGTTAAACTAAAACAAAGTGATGGCACTGAGAACAATTAGCCAATGACCCGTTTTCTTTTTAGCCTAAATTATTCAGGACGGACGCTTCTTAGAGTTTAGTCGCGACCGAGCTTTCATGTCAGAACTCTGAAAAGATTTGATTAGTAAAAATTACGTATAAAAAAACGTTAATAGCTATTCGAGTTAGTTTTTGAAACTATTTTACTTTATTTTCATCGTAGGTTGAAAAGAAGCATGCATGTGTCTTTAAATGTTGCGGTGGTTCATCCCACAGCAAACTGTACAAGTTCTACAAGCTACTAACTTTTTTCAGTTATATTTCTGAATTATTATGTATAACAATCCTACGGTGCAATACCAACGACCGCAGTTATACAATATGTATTTTAAGAAATGTAAACAAAACTAAGCGACATAAACGCAACGAAAGATGTACAAGTAAAGATTGCCCGGCTACTCATATACCGTGAGACATATTTCCATACCAGCATATTCGTTACGAAAGACATTTACGCCCACTCTTTTTTACGATCTCTAGACGATGAGGGGAAATCCTACAGAACGAATGCAGGGTCGGCCACGTCAATTGTTATCAACGACTTTCTACCGTCCTTTATTCTGTTCGAGGACACTTTACCTTCTTAGCCTTTGATTGTACTATATGTTACAGTTTTATTGAACAAATAAATATATTGACCTACCTTATACCTCCAATGCCATTATTATGAAAAATATGTTGCCTACAGTTTCTGATAATAAATTTATCTTACTCTATATTTTATTAAATATACTATTTTGAATACTTTACGCCGGACGGAGGCGTCTACGGAGGCACTACCTAACTATAGAATACTATTTATAGTAACAAAATTTATAAACTATCGGCGTTAAGTACTATAATGGTTGCAAAGCATTTGCTAATAGATGGGGATCGGCCGGTCTATCAGCGAATGGCATGCAAATAAAACTGATCACGGAATTAATTATCATACATTTTAAATGTCATTAGCAACGTTAAAAATAAATATTCATTGACGTGAACAAATGGAGACATTAAACAACTTATGCCTTTTATCCTTTTTGTAGCAACTATAGGTACCTATTACCTATGCTTTTATGAGTTATGAAAGCTTGTTTTATTTCGACTCATGTGCGACCGCTAGTGCGAACAATTCAATAATATTTGGTTATATCAGAATGAAAAAAAATGTAAGCAATTCAATTTTTTCATATCAAAATACTTAAAATATTTCAGACAGGTTTTACATTAAGACACTGCAAACATTCAGGAAAGAAAACTTGTAACATTGAACTATAAGACTCTAAAAGTTAACACAAACTCCCAGAGCGCGTAATAACGGTGGTATCATTACAGATATTAGAGAAGCGATAAAGGAGATTACAATAACGATAAAGTTACCCCAGTACCGATAAATTTATCCGGAGAGTATACGAGTATCCAAGCATTACTCGGGCCTGAATATTTTGTAGAGCTCATGAAGTTTCGTAAATTGATGAGAAATTCTTCAATTATTCACCACGTTATTTATATTTATTTTAAAAACGTACTTTCTACTACGAGTAAACTGAAGAAAATGACACATGTAGAGCCTGATAAAATCCCTGACAATTACAACTTTATTACAAACTTATCTGTCAAATAAACTCTAACTCCTCGTTTCACAGCTTTCAAATAGAGGTACATAACTTTTAGATTAACGGCCGATTGCAATATTCAATTCATCGTCAATTTGACATTACTTAAGGATCTAATAATTTATGTCTTTTACTTTACGGTAGGTAAGGTACTCGTATTTACTGTAAGAAATCTCTTAAAAAAACTCTTAAAGAAATAGTTCTTTTTGGTGAAGGGAATAAACCAGGTAGTTTAATGGAAACAGAAAAATTGTATAGCATCCATTATTCGTTACATAACTTAATATAAGCAGATAACTATCAGAAACTTTATCATAAACCGGCTCTAAGAATTAATTACTTTTGCTAATAAAGCTCACACGTTAGCTTACAGCTAAGAGAAATACAGAGTCTACAGCTCACTGAGTTTACGTTTAAAGTGGAATCCAGTTCACTAAGGCTTGCTCATGCGAACGTAGCAATAATTTTGCATACGCGTGTGCATAATCAGGGTTATTCACCAAAGAGAACAAATAACCTAGGCGTTACAGATGTCGTGAAATAACTAATAAATTGTACAATATATACATAAATGCTTCTGATATAAATGTAGGCCGTATATTAAAAGCCAAGAAACCATTTTTTTACTTTAAAATATATCTGTTTTAATGTAAACGCATCTCCCAAACTTTTCCGTTCAACTTCCAAATTTCTGTCAGTGTTTATCGATTCTGATGAGTGCATACAAGCGATTTCAAGTATAACTTTACACGAATCAAACAGTGTTGACTTAGACTTTGGCTTTGGGTGCCAAATCGAAATATAATTTTATATTTACTTGTTTTATTCGACTATTCAAATATAAGTACGCTGGCTACTTTTCACGCGCCTCGTTAAAAGTTCCACAGCCATTTGCGTACCTCAAAATATCTCAAGTACGTGGTTTGGACATATTATTATATACCTCCTTTTATATAATCCCGAACAACTTTCGTGAGGTAAATTTAATAGGCAAGTTGTAGCAAAATAAAGAGATACAACAAAAAAGGTGGTAAAATCATTACGAGTAGGTACCTATAATAAAATGTTTATATTATTATATTTAAAACTTTTTGTAAATCTTTCTACCTTTGTAAACATTAATTTAAATGACTATGTTGAATTAAAATCTGTTAAATTGCAAACCATTGAATAGGCAACAAAATAGTTAGCACTTTAATACATATAATATATTATCATATTAAAAAACATGACAGGTATGTATGTCAAACACTTACGTAAAAGTAAAAGCACGAACTATGATTCTCAACAGTATTAAAACAGTAAAACTTCCCCTAATATCATAAAAGGGATCTTTCCGGTAGTTTGGAACTTCGTAATCCCAATTGACATTAATAAATCTGTCACAAATCTACTCAGGAAAATTTCTACCGTGTACCATAACCAGCTATATATAACGTAATAAGGATAATACGGATTAGATTAGATACTGCCGATTATATCCTTTTAATTATACGTTAAATTGCCTTCAGCGAAACATGGATACATTCTTAATCGACCACTTGAGTCCAATTATGCTTTATTTTCTTACAATTTTATCGATATTGGCATTCAGATTATTTATGACCGATTGGAGCATTACGAACAAATAATAACAGTTGTTATAATCGTTATTACAGTTATAAAATGAATCTTTAATGATACATGTTCCTATTTTACTACCTTTATAAAACATTCTACTTTAGTTTTGTTGATATTTATGTAGTGCTAATTAGTTTTATCTGTAGCAGCATCGACGACCAGCTTGAATAATTTTTAAAAAATTCCCTTCTTTACGTGAATTAATATTCATAAAGAGAATTATCTTAGATTATTTTAAAAGTTGCTTTCACAGCGTCAAGTTGTTATAATAAAATTAAGTGTGGTAGATAACAAATAAATATCTACTGAAAACATTGCGAAATCAAAAACTTCTAAGAAACACAAGGCATTAAATGGTCGTGAAAACCAAATATAAACAGTTACAATAAAATTAGGCAATGACCCATTTTTTCCCCGAGAGGCGTCAGCTCAAAGAAGTTCAGTGCTCTATCAACATGCCAAGACAAATGCGTGAAAGTTTAGGCCACTATAACATTATTACTGTACTCGTACGGTAAAGTTCTAGAAGTTGTAAGGTGATAAATACCAGCAAGTTTGCTAAGAAGCTGTAGTTGGGCCTTATTAGCTTTCTAGACTTAAACGTACTGCAAATTGCGAGCTGTAAAGTACAATATGGTTGAAATTGTAACATTATTTTGCTTAGGACTTATCCTAAGGACCTATCCTTAGATAGTATTAGGATTTATTAAATACCTCCTTCTATAAACAAAATTTACATCTGATATTGTATTTTTATTTTACTTTTTGTTGTGCTACTGTTATAATTTACCATTACCACTACTAGGAAGGGCCTGCGACTTCGTTTGCAAAAAAATTGTATACTTAATCAAACAATTTTAAACAATTACATCAGTGGTAGAACTTGTACTTTCCCCTTATGATACAGCTATGGTGTTTGTAATGACCTCATTTGCTACTCACTTAATGGCAGATAAAATATATAAACAAACAATTTTAATAGTTTCTTTGTGAAAAGTTTTTTTAATATTTTTTTAATTAGAAAATAAAATAACACGTTAAATCAAACAAACAAGAAAGTTATCTCGTTTGCGGATATCTCTTTTCGCGGAATTAAATATGTAATTGTAATGATTCTGAAGTTGTGATTTCTTTTATAATGGCGCTCTGTGACGAATAAAATGTGCTGGAATTTCATGGAAATCTATTAGCACCTTCGGCTATGACTTTGCTGTTTCCATTATACTTACCTACGTGAAACAGACCATTAAAGTAAACTTAATGTTAGTAGTTTAGTAGCCGAACGTACTCGTAACACAAATATAAGCGACTTTTATGTCACCTTTCTGGTAACTGGTAACAGACAGAATAGTACTGGTAACAAAGACAATATAAACTATATCAAAGACAATTTATCAGCCATAGATTATTTATTAAAATTTTGTAGTTTATATTTAAATATATTGTTTTTAAAAACTTTTGAAAATCGTTCTTCTACGTTTCTTTATCGATATTAGCAATAAAATATTAATACAATGTGACATAATTCCACTTCGCCATATACTCGTAGCGAGGCAACCAAGTAAGTGTATACGACCGGATGAAGATAAGAAGTTTGTGGCATGTAATACATAAACATGAACACAAATCAACAGAGGGTCTATTCTGGATACACGAACTAAAGATTGAATAGACCGACACTACAAAATTTTATTAAGAAATCCATATTTACCAATTTTTGCATGGAAAAGAGGCGTGACTTATAATCATCACGTGATGAAAATAAACTAATCGCATTGCAAATCTTTGCTAGCCCACGTCATGATCAACTTTGCTGGCTATTCTTGTGGAAGGGTTTATTCGTAACCTTATATTTAAGCTCTTGGAGAGTAATAAGCCATCGGGGCGTTTGATTCTATACTTGAATCTGGCCACTGCATGTTCTGCATAACATAGATAACTGGAAGTTTTTATGCACTGTGTTGCTAAACGTATTTACAACCATGGATACCTCGAGCAATTAATACAGTCTAAATTTATTTCTTCAAGTACTCGATAGGGGCGCTGCTAGTCGATGTATGGAGCAATTCGAACGCACTAGGAGCCCTACTCTAAAATACATTAATAAATACAATATTATTCTTATTTCATGTAAAATTGTGTTATAATCGACATAAACTTGTTAAATACACATTTGCTGACACAGTGACCAACTGTTTAAGCATCATGGACCCGCATTAAATCGAGCAAATACAATCCAAACATTTGAAAGCTTACCCTTGCATGAAGCGAGGTGTGAAACAAAACGCCAGGTTCTTTGATAATAAAGACTTTATATTTGAAAGAGGAGCATGAGATACATTTTTTTAATGAAGGTTCGGTACACACGTACCCTGAAGGTATCTCAGGAGGGAAATCAGAGGCTGTACCTACATTTGATATGATCTTGTTTATATTGTCGCTTTACCTGGGCCATTTTGGGCGTGAGAGGTTCGCGTTAAATGGAGAGTGCGAAATTGTTAATTAAAATTCATAATGAAATAAGAGAAAAAATGGGATGTTTTTTATGTAATAATGGAGCAAAGAACGACTGTTCAAGGAACCTAATATTAGATGCTGCGGCATTATCTAATATTAGGTTAAAATTTTTATATAGATAAAATTATTCGTTTTTATAAAAAATACATTTTATTTCTATTAATATAAGTACGATTGTTTGTTTGTTTGTTTGGAGTTTTGAACCAACTTCAAAAAAGAAGGAGTTCTCAATCCGACCTTTTTTGATATTGGTTACCTCATAACTTTCGACTGGATGAACGATTTTTAATGATTCTTTCTTATTTGAAAACTGGTGCATCCTGTTTTGGTCCCATTCTAATTTGGTCTAGTTCTGAAAACCAAAAAAAAATACCATAATAAGACTTAAATTTCCAATTTTGCACTAAGTATGTAGGTACGAGACAATTTGAAGTCGGTTATATTCGTAACGCGAGTTATAATTATTATATATAGTATGTGCGTGTTTGTGTGTGTGTGTGTGTGTGTGTGTGTGTGTGTGTGTGTGTGTGTGTGTGTGTGTGTGTGTGTGTGCATGAGTGTGAGTGAATACGTGTATTTTATTTTTAATTATTACTATAATAATTACAGTGATTACTATAATATTATTAGGCATGATATTATTAGTTTTCCGCGTTAGTCTATTATCTATATTTGTTCTGCCGACTGCATTCTAAAACGATTATTTGTTCTGTTCAATGTGTAAAACGCTTTTACAGTTGAGATTCCGCAAAGGCTCGTTGAATTTCAATCTCTCTAAGACTTCAGGATGCTAACGTGCACTTTATTCCAACAATGCAATCTTTATCTCGATAGTAAATTCCATTTCTCAAAGTATAAAGTCTGCAACCGCTTAGACACCGTGCATTTGCCATCAAAATGAGAATTGGAATGAAATTCCAGTGAATAGTCTGAAATCTCATTAGCAAAATTTCTACTACAGAACTTTTCTCGGTTAAAGAATAATAAATAATGCAGGACACTATTTATTATTCTTTAACCGAGAAAAGACAAAGGAAAGGCAGTTGAGGTGTAGTTTCGCGCCAAAAGACGTAAAAATTTTAAAACTTAAATTGTGTATTCCTTTCAAAGCAAGAAAACAATTTTTTACATGTATCGTTACCCAATTGTCTGTTAATGAAATACGTCATGCAAAATATATTTTACAGTAATCTATTTAACCACCAGAAAAGCAAAAATTGTGTATGTCACGTAGTGTCTAGCCGTCGGACGACGTGAGTTGAAATGGTGAAATTTAGGTTACTCAAGTCTTCGTACAAAGGAGGAACAGAAATGTCACCCTGAAAGAAAATGATATTATTATTTAGTAATTAATTAACCACTGGTTACTAAAGAGCTAATAAAAATCTTATTCAACTAACACGTACCTATTCGTTAACTGGTCTGTAAAATTTTTCTTTTTTTGCAAGTATGTTTATCACGCATACTTTATTATGAAAAATAGCTTAATTTTTAAAGTCAATAACAACATTGTAACCATCTTAATAAAACTATTAAAGAATCTTATACTTAAAAATATATAAAATAATTGACACTAAACAATAAAAAAATAACCTACCGTTTCTTGCTTAGAGAAGTTATAAGGACATGAATAACTTCTCTAAGGTTACTTGTAACCGTCTACTGTCAACTGCAACGACAAACAGCCTATTTATGTACTACTATTGTCATACGGCGACGTCGCCACGTCCGCCACACTAAGAGCCAGTCTTACCCTCCGTATCAGATATTTAACATCAATAATCTTGTTGTAGTTATTTCCTTAAATAAAAAGAAACTAAATCAAAGTGTTTCAAAAATAAAAGAACTTTTCCTCCTCTTCATCAGGTAATGACCCGTATTTTTCGCTCCAATATATTTAGGACGCCGGCTTCGCGAAGTTTAGCACTCACCCGGCGTGGCAAGATAAATGTTTTACTTAACCTCAATAACACTAACTACATTAAGTATCTGCGCAGACAAAGTTCTGGAGGTGAGCAGCACACCTATAAGTTTAGTAAGGAGCTTATTACAGGTCTTATTAACAGCTAGTGAACGTATTTCAGACAGCAGGATAATATAATATTGTTTATTACTAATTAAAACTATACTTACCTTCTGAATTACATAACTTTGATAGTGTAAAGTGAAAACTAATCACGAATTCAATGCCCAAAGGTGAGCGTAAGTACCTAGCTAATGACATTACATTCACATTCACAGAGATTCCCAACTATTACATCCATTTACGAACTTTGAGCTGCATAATAATATGTATCATATATTCGTGTTATGTTCATTCAAAGCTATTCCAATTTGATTATACCTATTACACATGTCATTGTAGGTACATAATATATTAAAATTTAATAATTGATTGCCAATCAGAATGAAAATTGATATAACAGTTACACATTTTCTCTTCAATTAGGAATTTTCTGGTGATCAATGAAATAAGACCAGCCTATATTCGTTCTGATCTCAATGCAAAAATATTATCAAAAACTGTAAAAAAATTTGGAAAAATGCAGATAAATTGAGACTCCTTTTTTATGTTAAAACCGAGACTGACTTAAGCTAACGAATGAAAAAAACATAATTACTCTTTCAAAGTAAGCTCAGAAGCCGATTATTCTCTGTCGTTAAAGCATAATCGGTCCCTCCCCTGTCTCGTTATTATTTCATTAAATTTATTAGCCCTATTAAACGATTAGGTACCTTACAAAGAGTTGTAAGGGTTATTCTCCATTAGACGTTATAAATGTCAAAATTACGAGTATTTAAGTTTGGGAAAATAAACTGACATCTTTAAATTAGGATATTACAGAAAAAAAAATGACTTTATAGAATCTATAGTATATTATTATGTTATGATCAGGGTATTGTTTCGGAGTTTTAATTTTTTTATTAATAACTTTCCATACTGAAAATTCGGTCAATAACCAGTTTTCAATAGAAAATATTAAGCCGCTGTTCTTTCTATAATATATACCTTTTATACAAAACTTTAATCGAAATCCATAATTTAAACATCACTGGGAATCGAATCTAAGACCCTTCAAATAGAGATCTGATATCGTAACCACTACACAACATGGCCGACATCGAACAAAATTGTCACAAGTCAGCAAGGGTACCTAATCTAGTTTTTCTTACCGAGAAAGAGTCCTCGCTTCCGATATAATCATAGGAAGCAAAACTCAGCACGAGGAAGAGGGTTTATCTCAATCAGATTAGTAAACGCTGGCGCCCTCGGGCGGCCTAAATGTGCCCGTAGATTTAGATATCAACGCTCATTTTTCTTTACAGTGTCACTTTGTATACGTTTTCCCTACAATAATTCCCTGATAATGGTCGCAAAAGAGATTGAGATATTGTTTGCTTTTTACTTTAATTGGTGATTTTATGGTAATTTATGGAATACTTAGAATCTCGCGGTAGAATAATAATCATGCCCTTATTTATGGGCCACGGTTGGGCATGGGTCTTTTCTCTATCCTAGAGCATAATCCACCACGCAGCTCTAATGCTGATTGGTGAATAATAAAGTAATAAAGTAATAAAAAAAAGAATTGTCATTCATTCATAATCCTTTCAATTTTGTTCCAAGTTCGTTGTGAGAGGCACTTATAACGGACTTGAAATAGCGTATCCGTGCTGCACACTTCACTTTGTGCTTTAGATAATAGTCGCAAATCAATTTAGATGACTCTAAACTTTAGAGTCTAAAGTATAGTCTCTAGTGGTATAAATATCAAAACGCTTACGGACTGGACAAAATGCATTTAAATAAAAGTTACATGCAGTAACTATCTCATTTAAATACTCGACATGTTTATGAATACAATTTTGGAAGTGGAAAATTTTAAATGAAGCTTGTTATGTGTATTTTATATTCATGTGTTATTTATTCAGCAACAGTAGCCAGATATATCTATAAATATATATCGCGTTTTCGCAAAATATGCCATAAAAGTACAAGTATTACCATAAAATTACGCAATCTTGTTTGTATTACAAACAAGGCTGTTGTAAAAGTATTAAGTTTTTCGCTGTGTCGTCGCAAAGGTGTTGTTAAGGGATGGGTATTGGGCACACGGGTGTGATCTACCCAATTTCTATAAACAATACTGTGAGTTAGGGATCCGCAGATGTAAAACGCCACGACTGGGCCACACAGAGTGCTGGTCCCAGAACGCATGCTTGGAATTCGGGATGATATTTTTACGAGGCGCTTTGATTAGTGTTTAACGGCCCACGTGTTTTGTGTTAAAGAAAGGAAAAGGAAAAGCACTAGGCACACAATTGATATCTGACGCAGCATCCCTAACTGAATGACGAACTTGTGCTACTGTGTGAACGCTGAATCATCTGTTTGTATAGATCTAACTTTTCGTTTTCGTAAAGGCAGCGATTCGAAGATTAAGGATATTTTTTCATCTGTAAAGAAAGTTTGCATCATGTGAGAACAAGCTGTTGTCCGCGACACGCATCCAAAATTAGCCATTATTATTAAAAACAATACTTTAATAATAGTTACAAAAAGTTTTGGATAAGAACATTACTCATTCACCATATTCACCTTTTGGTACATTTTTAAGTAGGTACTTACGAGTACTGTACACAGTGTGTTTACATAGATTGATAGTGTAATGTGGGGTTTGAGAATAATCAGTGTGTAAAATGTGTCCAGGCTTAAACAACAGGAAGGGTAGGCGAGTCAAGCAGAACCTCCACATGACAGCCATGATGAGCAATCGTCATTATAATACACTGGGCTGTTACATTTACCTATACGATTAACGTACTCTTTCTTTGAAATTAATTATAGGAGAGCGAGAAAATCAGTCAAACACAGACACCCCACAAAACAGATTAAGTGTTATCACCGGTGGCAGTACCTGCGTACGAATTTTCCGGTGCGGCGACACTGTACTCGTATTATCACATACTTTGATACGACAACGCATTGCATTGTGTGGAAAGCTTGAACATTTTGTTGGAAAGACGGATAAATGGACGGGAACACGTTCCCCCTGGTAACCGGTAACAAAGCCTAGCGATTCGGTAGCGAAGTGAAAAATTGAAATTACGAGTACATTGATAGCTCAATCATGCCGCTATTTTTAGTGTTCTTTGCGTACGAATTGAGAATTGAATCTGAATGGCACATCTATACTCATAATAATAATATAAAGCTGAAGAGTTTATTTGTTTGATTGTTTGTTTGAACGCGCTAATCTTAGGAACTACTTACTGGTTCGGTTTCAAAAATTATTTTAGTATAACATAGTCCATTTATCGAGACGGGCTTCGGGCTATCAAGCATTGCGTTAACGCGGGGCACAGCTAGTGTGAAATATAAAAAACGATACTATATGGAATTTGCAAGAGAAGATTATTTATTAGGGGAAATAAATTCATATAATATGTACATAATTATGTAAAACGTACGTATGTAATTATAAAATAAATTCGTACTTCTTAAAAAGAGTGTCATTGCTCTTAATTTAAAAGATCTACCTATACATATAAGCAGCTTAAACTAATAGTAACAAAGGGTGAAACCTAGACTTTATAGGGCGCCGAGTAAACCTATAAGTGCGTGGTTTGGGAACTGCTAACCTAAAGTGTAAAAAAATAATAAAGAATTTGAAATCACAATAAAAAATAGAAAAAATTGTATTGCAACAATAGGTTTAGGTTAACCCCTAATTTGTGCCGCGTTATTTAACTTGAAATTCTGCTGCAGTACGTCTAAGCTGCGATGTATTAGAGCAGTATTTATGTTTATCGTTTGGAAATGCTTACTCAGTTCAACTTAGCAGGCGAGAACGTGTTGAAGTAGTATTTCGATATCGCCGCCGGGAATGTATCTGTAGGAAAATCGTTCCACAACTTAGGTATTTTAATCAACTTCATACAAAAATGTCTTTAACATATAAAAAAATAAGCTTCCCATCTACAGCTTTATCCATAATTAGAAAGCTCTGGTTACCTCCATCCATTTATAGTCAACTTCAAAGGCCTGCGTCCGGACAAGCGTTCATACGCCAACCACTTAGGTACGTACTTTCAGCGGCTTTTGCAGATTATGATAGATTACTGAGTTAGGAATTTCTTTATGGACCAAATTCTATAAACGACTAAGATAAACAAAATATGTTTACACGACGTTAAATTATTGTAGAAAGTCTTACGCAGTCTTACCTTAAAGTTATTTGGATTAATGATTGTCATACATTACAATTACTTTTTTGTATATTGTAGGTATATGAATGATTATTTGTATGAGTATAACAAAAAACAAATATACCATAAGAAAAATCGAACAAATCATCGACAAAAAATTCTGCTAAATGTTCAATTAACTTGCAATCTAATTACAGTCCCAGACACTCATTATAAGTATATTGAACTCAACTTTTCTAAATTTATCCTACATATTTTATAAACTTAGACTAGCAAATAGGTAGACAGTCCATCTGATGGGAAGTGGTCACTATCACCTTTGCAAATGAGCAATAATAAAGGAATCATGAAAGCGTTGCCGACCGTTAAGTGATGCTCTTTTAACGCCATTTTAAGAACCGCAGGGCATATTCTGTCCAGAATGTCTCTGCAGAAAGATCGATCCAAACCCTAGAAAAGAAGGTAAGTACATTTACGTGGCAGAAATGAAAATCTGAATCCTATCGCAACAGACTGCCATAATTCCAGATGGTGTGAATGTAATGTACACCCCTATCTACTCGTATTATAGATTCAGTTTATATTGTATCACTTGTTATTGCTTGTGATTTTGCCCCGTATTTACCTAACTGGCTTCACGTGTCAAACGTAATTAAAAATATGTTTCCTGGAGATTCAATATTTAATTAATCATAAAAGTATCAACAAATTTCCCCATAACACTCCACAATTGCGAATTACTTTTAAATTAAAATTATCATTTTGAATTAAACTGAACTGAAGTGGAAGACGTAAAATTTAATATAATAAGTAAGATTCAAATTAAACATAAACATTTCAAATAAGTAATTTGAGAGCGTTGCCCTGTCGATATTGTTACGTGAACGGAGGTTGAAATAATTGCCGTGAAGCGCAAAGGGAACGACAACAAAACAAGGAAGGGGAACTGTGAAATTCTTACCCATAAATTAAATTGCTTCAGATTTTCAGTAAATGGGTCGACTAAAGCGTCCATTATGCTTATGATTAAATTTAACGTCAAAAGAAGCGGCCAAGGAGTCAAGAACTGTCTGAAGCTGTCACGGTAACAAAAGTTTTGTAAAATTTTCTGCGTTGGTGAACTGTAAAATCCGCTTAACTTAGTTACTAACTCATCGAGTCAAGTTCAGTTTAGTCTCGGAAAAAGTTGGGAATGTTCTTGATAGACCACCTTATGTAGTCTTAAAAATTAAGGTAAAGCAATGCAATTAGAATTATGAACAAAAATTAAAACCGACATGAGCATGAAAAGTAAAAAAAAGTCTATATACATCACGTATAAATAAATACTTCACTCCGCAATCCCGTTTTCCAATAATGCAATAACGTCAGAGCTTTTATTTTATTTCATCTCACAAACAACGAAGCATTTTAGGGACCTAATCGTATTTTCTAAACTGAACCCTATTTTAAAGTACATACCGGAGCCCGTGATATTTCTTGAGCTCATAACCCACCAGGAAGCAAGTGTCGGTAGAGGAGGTTACTGCCGGACACATATACGGCCTAAATTTTCATATTTGAGAGAATACCCGTGGTCCAGCGAAGCCAGAGTGATAATGATGGATTAAAGATGACAATCTATGTTTTAATCGAAAATCAAGTAAATCGTCAAATTTAATAATTGTGAAACATCTCTAAAATAAGAACCGAATCTGATTACTCAAAACTTCCCTTATTAAAGACGAATTTAAATCCTTTTGACATTCGAAGCCATTTAAGAGATAACCGACTTCCTAATCTTTTTATGGTCTTCAACAAACTTTCTTAAGAAGCGAAGATTATTGACGACTTCGTGTTTAGGACCGACGTTGAATTGTTAACAACAAATATCTCGATAATCTCTAGTGTCTTCCTGTATTTTGGGAAAAATACTGTTTCATACATGACATTTCAAACATGTCTTTAGTTTAGCGATTTAACGCTATAAACGGGAACGATAAAATAATAATATGATGAAGGACTTCAGCCGTCCCTCGACGCAACGAGGCTTTTATTGAACTGTAACTATGTAATTTAACTTAAAGTTGTATAACTTAATACTTTTTAGGTTACTTGCCGGGGATTTTTTAAATGTCATTTTTTATTAAAAAGAAGAATTACGAAGACTGTTACAAAAATATAACGTATTTCAACGTTGCCAGTTGAGTGAACATCTTGAACAATCGTTTGATGATTCTATTCTCTTTTGGGTATATTAATTAACATAATTCATCAAAAAAAGCGTGAATCCGTCATGAATAATTATGCCTCGTCTCGAACTTGGAGTAGGGAGATATTTAAGCCAAGCTCCAAGAAACAATGCCCTGTGATTGAAATAAGGGGTGTTTAATTGTGTTTCCCTTATGCATAACTCTTTTATTTAGCTAGGCACTGCTATGTTGTACGCATTATAAAGGGATATCCTCAGTAGACCGCTTATGGGACGTGCCTGAAAAAAAATCTAGATTTTGAACTATTCTACT
>DWQK01001141.1:0-16718 GCA_018231225.1 Noctuana stator
AGCAGAAGTTTCAAAAATATTACATACTAGCTGTGCCACGCGGTTTCTCCCGCGTTTAAAATATTAACCGTATTATACACAAAAAGAATTTTTCAAATCGGTCCAGTAGTTCCTGAGATTAGTGTGTTCAAAAAACAATCTCTTCAGCTTTCTATTATTATTATAGCTGTGCCCTGCGGTTTCACCCGCGTTAATAATTGTAACGTAATGCGTTATAGCCTATAACCTTCTTCATGAATGTAGCTATCATACTCAATAAGATTTTTTCAAAACCGACTTGTAGTTCCAGCGATGAGCGCGTTGAAACAAATAAACAAACTCTTCAGCTTTATATATTAGTATAAGTAGATACAATACCTAAAGTCAAATTGAGGAATCCTATTTATGTTGTTATCCCACTGTTGGCCACGGTCTACAGCTTTCCTCCAAGACAGAACAGTTGTGTTTTAAAGGCGAGTTCTTTTTAAGCGTTTTTTTCTTAATAACTGCCCGTTTGTGTTCACAGTTCAAATGAGTTGCACCTATCCTACACTCACTGACTTTTACTTTTCATTGTGCAACAGTCAACGGTATTATGAGTTATGACTGCTTGTCTAATGCTAAATATTAGTTAACATGAACTAAGCTTGAAGGATCATAGGTGTACAATTCGTAGTTCCGATAAACTGATGTGAAGAAGAAAATAGCGAGAAATCTATGAATTCAAAATTGGTACAAACGAACGGAGGTACTTATGTCCAGTAAAACCGCTAATAACTAATAGGTAGGTACATTCAAATCAGTTACCTAACATATTGTACAACAAAAAGACTAATAATTACCAATACTATATACGTAAGGTAACAATGAAGTCGTAATTCCAAGTAACAAATAGTAAATTATGTTGAAAAATTGTCACTTGAAAAAAGTACCTACGTAATTAGTACCTAATTACGTAGGTACTTATTAGTAATAAGTAAAAAAAACTAGGCTAATAGCTAATAAATATAAATATAATTACCGTTTTAGCAAGCTCAATAACCCGCCTAATCAGGTTTGTCTAGATTTCAAATGCTTTGCCCCGTTTCGCACAGTTTTTACAAGTCATTTGTTAATCAACGCAATTCTGCAATGATTCACGACCACGACAGTTTACTGATTCGTATAATTATCATACTTTTACAACTACCTTTAAAACAAAGCCTACAAAACATGACACATGGCATGATGTTTCTTTTTCTTTTAATATCTTATTTTATTTAGTTTGAAAATAATATTGCGAAACTAATAATACTTAGCAGTTACTTCATATTATTTAATGTCCTAATAAAAGTATTTTTATGTGGTCACGATCACGAATTATTATCAAGCCGGTCCCGTATTATTTGTGTTTTTAAATATTATGTTGATTACTTACTAGTTTTTGCGTCGGGACTGTCGGGAGTACAAAATTGACATTAGAAATGTTTATTGAATCAATTATTATATTATATCGATATTAAAAATTGACTTCTATAAATATAAAGTACGTTAAAAACATTGATGCCGGCTCCACACTTTGGTACCAAAGCTATTTTTGAGATCCACACGCTGGGAAAATGGCGTGGGGGCCCATGGTGCTATCGTGTGAAGCCGGGGTAAATCGACAGAGGCTACAATTTTGATGTCGGTGCCAGCCGCATTTTATATTTTATAAGTGACTCTGTTTTTATTCCAATTACGCAATTGAATATTAAAGAAAATGACGCGAATCCTACAGTGATAATAATAGCGCATTTTCAATAACGACGATATTGATACAAGTGTCTCACAAGAAACAATAAAGCAAACCCAAAAACGAATTGAAAACTCTTCAGAAAATATATTATGCATTTTAGTTTTGCATTTAAGTAAACCAAGAGTGAATTAAACACAATAAAATGGATAAGTGTTACTACAGCAAAATCGATGTCGCTCCAACTGAAGTCGAGGCTTCTATTAGAGCGGACGATAATAACAATGAGACATCTTGGAAGTATCTTTTAAGGCAGGTAAATACTCATATTATTATATCCACTATAGTATGTAACAAAAAACGAAACAGTAAAAGATTATGCAAAGGTATATCTTCATATTAACACACTAAGAGAATTATATTACTGGGCAATCCTTTTTTAGCACTACGGCACACGGCGGAATTTGAGATTAAATGCAGAATGATAAAATTTATATACCATATGCATTACAAATTGAAATGAATTAAATAAAATTGTAATAATTGCTAATAGAATAGCGAATTCTAGTAACAATCATTCAATGAATGTTCTGTAACTTAAAGTAATTATAAATTAACGCATATTTTCAGGTATTTATATGTAGTGGAACCTGGTCAAGTGGATTTGCTTTCGGACTCACTTTAGGATCTCCGACAGTTTTTATACCTCAATTTAGACGAGAAGCTAACTCTACTGATGCAATTACCATGGAAATGGCATCTTGGCTATGTCAGTATTATGTATGAGTATAAGTATTTTGCAATCGTAAATTCAATCTTTTCAGAGCAATTCCTTAAAGAGCATCCGTAATTATTGCTTTACCCTTTCATAAATGTTGGTTAACAATTATGTTGATGTCAATTTTTTGTTAAAATAATGATATTGTATGTACCAACAATATTTATATCTTTTGCAGCTTCCACATTTTGCTACAGTGGTGTTGTAAGTTCATTTATTTTAGTCCTACTCGCCAAACTCATCGGAAGAAAACTTGCATTTTTATTTGTATCCGTTACATCTTTAATTGGCTACGTTATTTTCTACTGCAGTAAGACAATTATCCAAATTCTTATAAGTGAAGTCATGCATGGACCATTATCGGTCAGCCCGATTACTATATCAATTATGATTCTTACCGAATACATCTCTCCTCGGTATAGAGGAGTTTTTTTGAGTCTTAAATCTGCTTTTATCTTATGGGGAATTTGGGTGGCAAATACTATTGGTACTTTCTATCATTGGAAAAACATTGGTATATTAGGGTTTATTTGCATTATGTACACTTTACTAACAACACATTTCTGGCCGGAATCTCCGTACTGGTTGGCGACTAAAAACAGATTTGAAGAATTGGAAGCTTTGATTCAATCAAGAAATGATTACAAATCCATAAAAAGAAATTCACAAAATATTTTTAAAATGTTCACTTCGAAAATATTTTACAAACCCATTTATTTGTCGTGTCTAGTTCTGTGTATGTATCATTTCTCAGGGAAAATTGCTTGTGGAATGTACGCTATAGATATTATCAAGCGTATAACTAAAACAGAATCAAGTGCGTATAACGGAATGTTGTTACTGGATGGCATTACTATCCTTGGGATGTATCTTGGATGCAGTCTGTCCAAAATTTTCAAACGTAAAACGATACTGCTGATATCTACTACGATTGCAACAGTATTTTTATATTCTATGTCATTATATTTATATCTTATTAACCTTAAATTTATATCAGAATACACTGTTATATCGTTTTCGTTGTTGATGGGGTACTCTTTATCAATCAGTGTTGGGCCTATGGTCATGTCAGCTACGATTGTGGGAGAATTAATTCCTGTTAAGTATAGAAATTCTTCTACGGTTATACTTGGTTGCATTGGTATCTTTCTTATGGGAACAGTCGTCAAGATGGCTCCATTTATAATGCATTATCTAGATATTCACGGGTTATTTTTGTTTTATGCTGTAAGCGAGTCGCTATTAACTGTCATTGTTTATATTTTATTACCGGAGACAAAAGATAAAAATCTTTTAGAGATACAAAAATCTCTTTTAGGATAAGATTAAAAATTAGCGGACCAGCTCTTTCTGCGTATGAAAAATTATTAATTAATGGCCGGAACTTGTATAAAATTTAGTCTTGTATAAAAGCTAACTTACTATGTTTTTATGAATAATCATTTTTTAAAGCACTGTACATACAACACTTAGTATTTTATTTGTATATCAACTCTACATGTATAAACTACCAGTGAATTATTTGTAACAATTGATATTAATCAAGCAACTCAGGCTTTTTTTAAATAGTTAACTCTTCTTATTCATGAAACCCACATAAGGGTGAATGTGAATGGACAAAAGGTGTTGATTATTAAGCATAAAGAAAATGTCCTTCATGTGTGATTTGTATAAGAAAATGAACATTCAATAATAAACAATTACTTATTTATTCTTTAATATGCCAAACAATTTATGGTACAAATTATTTTTGTAAACACACTTGTAATAAAAGTAAAAAAGTAGGCCAACGATGATTCATTATTATTTCGTGACAGAAATGAATCATGTACAGTGCACAAGTAGATATGTTACTACTCGTATATCATTGCTGTGGTCATAGATAGCATCAGCTGTTACCGAAACGTGTTCTTACATGAGCAAAACTATTATGATGTGTGCGATTGTGAAGGCTTATGTATATTATAATTACGAGTACGTCTTTTTACTTGCCTGAATAAAAAAAAATTAAATTATTGAAAAAATTAAAATAAATAGCAATTACTTAAAAAGGAGTTTTTTATTTATGTTTTAAATACATACCGTAACTTGATCTAGTAGTTGTATTTTGAAGTAATTTTACTTTAACTATAGTTATAACAATACCTAACTTACCTTTTAATTACATAACATGTTTTAGTAACTAAAACGTAGTATGTTAAGTACCTGGGGTGCACTTCAACCTGTAGAACCTCGTCTCCCACGTTCAAGTTTTCGGGTATCCTGACGAATTTGAGGTAGTCACCCACAGGATAGAAATTGCAACCTGGAACAAGGAAGAACAAGTTTATAAGGAAAATAAATTAGGCACTCAATAAAATTGAATTATTTGCAACAATCAGTTACGATCTTGAGCAGTGAGAGCGAAGATGAGTGATGTAATTGTGTGCAAGTGAGAAACCAATATATCTATAATGTAATATACAAGTATGTTGCGAAATTGTAAGAATAAACTAACACTAATATTTATTAGCTAATGTCTTAAATTTTCTTAGATACTTTACTTTACTGACAATAAAGAAATCGAGATAATAAAAAGTATCAAGATCAAGATTTTCATGCTAAGATAGACATTTATGAGTAAGATAAACAATACTATATAACCAGAATTGCATCACTACAATAAGACCACAGTAACAATCACTCGAATTCTCCCATCCAATACCACACTGTCCTATAGACCAAAGTACATATTGCAATACCGATTGTTCAGAACACACTCGTATGCTATTCTCTTGTCAGAGTGACGAGAAAAAATTGTCAGCATGCATACAGCCTACGCAATATGGGAAAATACCTTAACACTGATTTAAATAGATTTAAAATAAAGACACCACGGAATAGAGAGAGAGAGAGGCAAAAAGACACTGATATTGACAAAGTTTTAATCTATTGTTTAAAAATAAAATTTAGAAGTTAGTAAATTTAGATTTTAGCTTTATACAACTCCGGTCCGACATTTAAAGATGCTAAATTTTAAATGATAAATGTAAAATTATGTTCTTTGTTTAGTGAGAGCGCGTGGAGGCTAGCTGGATGTTAAGCTTTTACGTCTAATCTCATACACGATAGATGTTATCATGAAATAATTAGTGTCTTAAAACGTCTATGATCTATGAAATAAATGGGAGTAACTCGTTCTTTAAGTTCACTACCAGCATTGCTACTCATGAGGATTAGGATGGTGGTCTTAATTAAACGTGTCTTAGACATCCACAGCACCCAGAATCAAACCCATGAACTGTTTACTTTAAGGGAAGATGATGGCGGAAATAGGTACTCTACAGTTTCTATCACCTATAGAAAATGATAATCTAATATTTCATCAAAAATATTATGAAGTTCTATTAGAAACATAAAGAGATCACTTAGCAACAAGAACCTTCAGAATAAAAAACCATAATAACCGTTTTATTAATGGATAAAAGCATTCTTCGAGCGACACGGTTGGCCAAACAAACAGGTTCTCATTATACTTTTAAAATAATCATACCGAGCCTAACCATTGGATTAGAAATAAACAACTAACTGTCTTTGTTATTAAACAAGCTTATTACTTCAACGGTCATCATAAGCGGGGGTTTTTTGATGATCGTTTATTTCTCGGTAGTGATCATGTTTTCATATTTGGTAATCTAAGAGTCACTGGTAAATAGATTTTTGAGATAGCTGGATGCTTGTTAAGTAGATGTCTGCGCTAAAAACACACAATATAGCAACTCAATTACAGGTATTACACAAATATAAACATACCTAATAGTGGTGACCAAAAGGTGATCTTATCGCTCAAGTAGCGAATTTTCAGGAAAACTTCAAGAATTAATAGGTCTTATTTCCAAATCAACTCAAAACTCAAATTTTTGTTCTCGATGAACGTTAAATAATACGGTACATCAGCTTAAGTCCCTCTTTTGGCTAAGGTAGGCCGGGAGAAAAAAGCAAAAATTTCTCGGCACTCCTGTAAAATCAAGTATAATTTAATAAATTATTAACTATGCAGTATAGCTTTAGCCTGACAATATGCAAACGTGATAGCGAGAAACGTGTAATAATTTTATCTGCTATGATTACATTAGCGTTAAATCTGATTAAAGAGTTCCATTTTTTATTTCAAAATTTACTTAATTTCTTACGTAATGATAACGAAACATCAGTTTATCAAGAAGATTCAAAAACGAAAAAGTCAATTTTTACCCATCAGACCACTCAAGCGGGACAAACAATGACCACCGAAGTCTAAATTTCCTTAGTGATTCTTTCCGCTCAATATTAGGGTTACGGGTTCTGATTTTACCCGCGACGAATCTTCTTTCGCAAGACACTCCGGTTATGGCAAATTTTCCCATTGACTGACATCTTGAGATTTCACAATGGCTGAGTACGAAATGATGGCTTCATGGCGTATTTTGTCATCCATAAATTATTAGGCATTTTGTATTCTGAGTATTGAATAAAGAGGAACGATTGTGCAAAGATTTACGATGGATAAGATAAGATACTTAGAAATAAATTTCTTTCTAAGTGCCAGCGGGGTGGGTTAAGGACTGTGTCATATATATTAAATCTTCACTTATAATAATAGAGAAAATCCGTCTTCAGCCATTGAATATTGAGTTTGGTGATGATGTAAGATATGATAAAGAACGAATAACATTAGAAGAAACAATAAAATTAGAAAATCTATGATTATTAAAATTTGCACAATACCACTATTACGCATAATTGCTAGAAATAGAAAATAAAATCATTACCCAAAATTTTCTAAACAGATGTTATTAAATTGAGTTAATAGGCGTTTTTTCTGGAAAGTGGAACCATATTCATAGAACAGACATTTCAAATAGTACAAACTAATATACACGATAGAAGAGTATATAATAATGTATCTTTAATGTGCATGCCTGAGCTACCTACAATTAAAAACGATGATAATTATATTAGATATCAAGCATTACGTCATTTAAGAGCTACCGAGCAATCTGTTATGGCATCTCAAACAATTAACGACGTAAAAAAAGGTAAAAGACATGCTATGCTACCAAATAATGAAAGGGTACAGAATGGTTAGAGGCGCGTTGATGACTAGCGTATATTTAATGATGGTTTGAGCTTCAATTTATTTGAAGCCATTGTAACATTTCATTGAGTATTTGTCAAGAAAACGATTTCATAAAGTAATCATACAACTGTTTTAGTTTATAATATGTTAAATTCAATTTGCTGTGACTATTTATTTTTAAAGTTATAGTAGTAATAAATAATGTCGTAAATGTTGGAAGTTTATCGTTAATGGGTGTTATGATAAATTTTTTATTTGTTTTTGTTTATTATAACTATAATTTCATTTACGAGTATTATTTCGTAAACGCTATCTATTATTACCTATAGTTATTATTGGCTTAACATTAGTAAGACCTTTCTTGGTAACGAAGATGTAAAATTATTTTATATTCTGAATCCATTTCTTTAAGTTCTCGAAGCTAAAGCAAATTTTTAGTTACACTTTAAAAAAATCTCCAATTGACGCAATAAACAACACGATAAGTAAATCAGTAAACCCATCCGTATTAAAACGTTCTGCACGCGAAGAATATAATACCTAATTAGTATTTCATTTTTTACATGGAATGCCGCTTTACCTGATAAACCTGAATGGTTTACTGAAATAATATGTAGGCTTATGTTATAGGTACCTACTCGTAATACAGCGCACTTAGTTGATTTTTTCGCAATTTAGTTGTCGGTTTTTGGTCTGGGTGTAACTGTCTTTGTATGTTTCCATGGTAATTAATAGGAAATCCTAGCGAAGGGCTTACTTACGACAGTATAGTGTTATTTTTTGTATTATTATTCTTTATCATTTATTTTATATCAGTATGTTAAATTTGTTTTAGCAATCTTCGAAATACTTACGAAGAAATTGTAACACTTGTGTAAAACGAAAACCTTTTTTTATCTACGTCAATAATACTCGTATAATGGTAGCTAACAAGCTGAAATAGATTCAATATCAAAATTTAATGCTACTTTTACAGTAACAACATCAGACAGCTGAGATAAAGATTTCAAACAAACACTAGAGAAAGATTACACTAACAATACCCAGAAGGCACCAAGATTACAATAAAGATACATGTACCTGTCTATTCAATCATAACAATGAATTTTCTCAGCCATTCTCTGCCCAATCATCTATATCCGTTCCATCTGATACGTGTATACGCCTTCAACAAATTACATATTTACAAGTACATGGTTAGGTGTTCTTTACCTTGTATAAACAATTTCAAAACTACCTCAATGTTCATTAAATGATACAGTATGGATTTATCATCAGCCTTCAAACTTTACTTAAATTTTATAGCACTGCACTGAAAGCGCATATCAATAGATGACACTAGACATTCAAGGCTATATCTGGGTCGTAGGCACCATGCCTGGAACCCTTTTTACTGTCAACTGCAAAGCATCAAACCGCAAAGCAGGTTTAGCATCAAACCTAGGACCTTTTGAGAGACTAATCGGCATGGCACAGGAGCTCAACATAATGGAGTATAACAATATCATATTAGGAGGCAGGCCAGGTAGATTCTATACGGTATCCTAACTTTGTAATTCCACAATATTCGCTACATCACAGTAACTGTTATCATCGAATACAATGCGAATTCCTTCGCCTGCAGCGAGGAAACCAACATTGCTTATCTCTACAATAAGCAACTAATTCGAAACTTCACAGCTCACCAGCGGAGGTTCTATCGGAAAATTATAATGCCCAAGCTCACTGTGTAATCATCTGAAAATATTACCTGCACTTTATTACAGTGTTAAGATCCAGGTCATAACTGTATCCTGCATTCTAAGGGCTGAATGATGAATTATGTATAGTTGTAGCTTATCATTAATAACAGCTTACTCAACACTTAATGATGTAGGCAGGGCTAGTAGTTTCTGTGAAGAATATTACTTAGAAGACTGTGTTAAATGAGCCATTGCTTTCATCAATGTAGTTATTAAAGTTCATTGAACTTGAACTTCTAGCATTCCTGTTAAAATCGATTTAAACAATATACGTGAATAGGTATAGAAGAATTATTAACAAAGTGCGATATCAAAAGTGAGTGTTTAAATTTACTAACTTGTCTAAAGTTATTATACTGGTATAGGACAAAAGAACAATATGTCTATATACTAATATCGTAAGAACTAAAATTTATGAGCGTAGACGAATTATTTACATGATAGCAAATTAGTCGGTTAGGTTAAAACAAAGTTACTTATTAGTCTCATAACATAAGTATTAGGCTATATTCTTATTAGTATAAAGTATATTGAAATGCTTTATACACATAAAAATATACTTAACCCGGGCTTCATGATACTTATCTCTTCTGTCTATCCTTATGATGTCTAGTCATTATACAACATAATTATAATAAATCATTGGCTTTCAGAAACTGCTTACAATTACTTTCAATGACACATAAATTATTTATTTAAAAACTTTGTAAAGAATGATAGATTCGGCCTCGCAATAAATCATTAAATCCTTAATGACATTTGCATATAAAAGCCCTCAAATCGAAAGAGGGAAAGTTGAAAGCTTGCGCTGGTTTTAATTATATTTTGTGTTCGAGTTGAAGGTTTCGCGGGGTCAAGTTTGATTGGCAACGTACACATAGGTAATGTATACTTCCATAGTTATTAATAATGTTTCCTTCGCACACACAGTTGAATGAACTGATGTTTCTTGCATGTTTGTTGGAAGTAGTTTATTTCCCAAAAAACATCCCAATATTTCAAATCAAAAACGATTTAGCAGGTGTTTTCTTTGCCAATATAAATTTTCCATTTCTTGGTAGCTTGGTATTTATAAGTCAGGTTTCAACATGCACACATCATTTACGGTCAGATCTAGCAGTTGCATACGGTATAATAATAACAAGTAACTTACGCACGACACGAACATTATAACGTTTATAACGGCGAGTCCCGACCTACCATCAAGTGTCGTTTCATTTCGATTTCTACCATCACGAGTGTAATGACATCGAGTGGTGCAACACCACTTCTTACTTTTACCTGTCAACATCGTTTTATTCCTGTTTGAGATGCATCTACATTAACTTTGTCAAAACGAATTAACTTGAAGAACGTACGATGTATTTTCTTGCGATATTTTCTGTAATCACCACTCTGACTTTGCATTGCCTATCAAAATCTTTAGTTCAATGTTTTCCTCCTAATCGGCACCAATCTCCTATTAAATCATGTCACTATGTAGCTATAAGCATGTCATAAAACGGCCTGTTCTTATTGTTTTATATTTAAATTATCTGCAGTTTCATTCAGAAATGTACTGGAAAGCTAGGCCAAGACAAAACAACAGAACTCTTGGTTATCTGTCGTAACTATCGCCAAATATATTCATTACGGATTATGAAATAGTATAGTATATCACATTTAAAATTTAAATTGTTTACTATTAGTGGTTTCGTTATATCCTGCTATCAATCAAAAGGAAGTCGTTTCAATAATTGCTTCACCACCCTCTCATACGACCGAGGCATTATGAAATAGTCACTGTTAATCGTTAGCCACAAATATCATCGTGATTCGTTGATTATGTCTAACTACCGAAATCCCGTCGATTAAAAGTGTACCCCGACAATCACGCCTTTATTTCGAAATACAATCGATTACTTAATGGTAGAAGAGGGCGTGGCGGAGGTTTCTTGGGTACACTTCCGTGATATGGCTAATTTATTTCACTTACATAAAACGGATTACCGTTTTATTGGTAGTTATATTTTAACGAAAATAAAAGTATCTGCATCGCTAAATAAATAATGATCATCAAATGTTTTACCAAAGTTTTTTATCCATTGTTTTTTCTCATAAAAAGGTTAAGAGTTTCTTAGACAATAACTTTTCATCCAATTCTGTTTATTATTAGTTTTTTCTTTGTACTTGTTTTATGTAATAAACGCAACAATTTAACACTAAAACGATGCGACAAATCAATCAATCAGACGACGGAAGCATCGAAGCGGAGCGATCAGACATTCTTTTGAAATTCCCCGAGTTTACCAGCATTGCTACAATTCTTTTGCACCGATGGCTCAAGTCAGTTCACATACTCCTGTTTCCCGGGTTTTTGCAGAATCCGATGTCGTTCACCTCAACACCGCTACGGGAATTGCGGTTGCCGCGCTGTTAGTCAGACGATGTCGGTGATTTGTAACGATGGGGTTTTAAGGCGGAGATAAACTCTGATATATAGTACCTACATAAGACTAGCTTATGCCTACGCCTTTGTAAGCTTGGGTTACATAATAATTAATTGAACTATTCTACTTTAGGGGATGAATTTTAAATATGTACAAATTTTTTTGCGTACTCAACTTATACGAAATATCATGCAAATAATTATGGCCATGGAATAAGAAAATTCATACAATTTTTGATCCCCTATTTCACCCTCTGGGAATTAAATTTTGAAAAATCCTTCCTAAGTGGATGTCTACGTTATAATATGAATACCTACGTGTGCGAAATTTTAAGATTGTAGCCCTAAGACTTGTGCGTTAATAAGTTGATACATCCATATACCAATTAACACCTGTAATTATAAACAATCGTTCCTAAAAATTAAACAGATTTTTCCTAAGGAGTGAACTTCTTCGCCTTAAGAATATTAAGATGACAACTATATGAATTTACTGGCAGTATTTATTTTTGTGACTTTTTTATTGTATATAATATAATGACTCTTAAGTATCTACATAGTATCTCTCTAAGAAATGAATACTTTCTCAAGTTTCTATCGACATAGTTATTGGAAAGTGAGTTGAAACTTATTTTACTGTATAAAAACTTGCGGCCGAAGATACTGCTAAGAAAACGTTTATGATTTCTAATTTTCTATATTATAATACATGACAATAATATAAAGGGGTCCCACTGTTAATGAGAAAAGCATATTGTATGGGACAATTATTCTAGGTTTTTTTTAGTATATCAATGGTAAACTAGCGTCCATTTTACATTCAGGATTATGATGTACTTTTTTATTCGATATGATTAACTCAAACGTTACAAAGTCGCAGGAAAAAGCTAGTATTTAATAACAATAATGTTCTGCTGACAAGAGCGGCGCATCCCACGGCACGGATTCCGACAGCAACTATACTCGTAAAGCAGCTTAATCATCATTATTACAAGGGAATAAAGATCAAATTATAACACTTAATTGCGGAGTAACAATGTTTTAAGATTTCATTTTACGATGCTTTGTCATTCAAACAATTTTCAATCTTTAGCCATTAATATAGAGACTACACGATGCGCCTGCAGAAGATTAATAGCTATGGTAAGGGTTTGTGATGCCAAGTAATGTTGCAGTTGTGATAAACGTTATTGCAACGAGTTAGAGTTCAATTTACTTGCATGTAGTTACGAAAGTAACTTGTCAGTCGAGCTCTACTTTTGAAAGATGACAATGTTCTTGGGCTAATTATAACACTTATAGAAACCATGGGAGTGAGTGTTTGTTCTGTATTATTCCATACCCCCAAGGTCACGCTTTACAGTTATAAATATCACAAGTACATGATTCATTTACTCTTTTGTCATTTCGTTGCTGTGGGTTCTTGCAAAGTGCTTCAAGCACTTTCGACTCATACATTTATGGATAAGCGTGACTAGAATTTTTTCATCCTATTTCCCAAGCTCAGTTCATTATATTATAGTTAGGTATCGCAAATTGTAATTCCATTTACATTCAATATAATCAAATAATAATAATAATTATTATAACTCGCATTACGAAAAAAACCGATTTCAAAGTTGTTCGCATACATTTAAATTTAAGATTTATATAGTCGAATTAGGAACCTCTTCCTTTTTTTAAGGCGGTTGAAAAAGCAATAAATAATTTTAAAATTCTGTGTATGTAGCTAGCATACAAGTATACATAGATGTATTAACTATTCAACCTAAACTTAAAATATACAATAGAAGTGAAATCCTAATGAATACCGGCTTTTCACGAAAATGAATATTAAAATCTTCAAAAATATTAGTATTCAAGATAATGTGACTAGTAAATACGTGATGGGTGGTGTTGGTAAGTTTGTGAGTTTGTGTTTTCGTTAGTACATACATTGGAGAACATGGTACTAGATATATGTATGTATATATAAACAAAATTAGGTATCCGTATACAAAAATAATTTCAACAAAAAAACAAAATTATGAAAAATTAAGAAATAAAATAAATATAAACAGAAAATATGTAAAATTGTTATACGCCTTGAACCCTTTTCCATGGTCCACTATTAGGCACAGATCTCTACAAATCCAGGGAACGCTTGGAACTACACTACGCTGCAACAATGCGGATTTATACAGAAATAAAAACAAAAGCATATATAAGCTACAATTTATTTATCCGAAATAATCACCGACTTTAGCATCACTATTCCGCTAAAACCGCATCCAAAATTACCCACAAAATGTCAATCTAGTTCCAGTGACTTTAGGACAGGCTACAGAAACTTTACACACATTAGAAACGTCACAGCCGCCGAAAGTATTCTAATTCCGTAGTTCATCTTATAACAAGCTTAACCCACTTCAGAGCATATAATATCGCACACAGTTATCTTGTTATTGTTTCGGTGAAGATATAAACCGTAATAAAGTGCGTGCATCTTGACTATTAACTGCACGAAACAGAAGAATAACAGCTACATAACATCATGTTTTGATAATAAAACCATTTCGGTTACAATTTTTTTGTTACTAATACGGTGACGGATGCATACTTTTTTATGATGTAAAGTGTTCACAATCAACAAATACCACTGTCAAACAAATAACCCTCGCATAGTGATCGCATCACAACCAAAAGTTCACAGGTTGCCTTCAAACTTGTCTTGATGGAGTGATATCGTGAAGAAAATATTTGGTATCCGCTGATATTCAGAGGGCGCAGGACTGGATGAAGTAGTGCCAACTAGAACACTGCTTAGTGGACGTAAAAGATTGGGATGAAAGTAGTCACTGCAACTATGTATACTCACGGACATGCTATATAGAATAATACTATTTGATGTTCATAAAATTGCTAATCTAATCAAAGCAAATTTTTTTATTCACCATAAGGCATTTGTCTACACTGGATGAACATTAAATAATATGATACTAGTACATCGGCTTTAGGCGCCTTTTTGGCTAAGGTAGGCCGGGAGAAAAACGCCTGCCGAAAAAGAATCTCGGCATTAAATACTAGTGTATAAAAATATGCCTTCAAACCTTTTTATGTCCCACTTCTGAGCACAGGTCTCTCCCTATAACCGGGGAAGGCCTAAGCATACTCTATTACGCTGCTCAAATGCGGATTGATGGTGGCGGATTGGTATAAAAAATATAAATGCAGACAACGACGGTATCAAGAACTAGTTAATAAACAAATGTATAATTCATGTCCCTCATATAATTTAAGATAGGGATCTGAGGTTGCGCTCCACATGGTACTATACCGTGTCGTGGTATGAGATAATTTGACTTACGAAACGGGAGACCATAACTCGTGGTATGTGTAATGGAGAAATGGTTAATTATTATGAGTTAAGACGTTTGTGTTTTACTAAAAACTGAATCTGGGAACCTTAAAATTTAGATCGGCAATAAAACATCATCATAATAACTCATACACACAAGTGTATACTAAGATTTCCTGTATAGAACTGTGAGTGTGAAGCGGTATTTTATTATTGTACTCGTAAATTTACTCTGGTAAAAATTCGAAGAACTGTAGATATAATATAGTGTTTTCACTATGTAATTTAACAGAAAAATTACATCCATCAACTCGTTTAGAGGCAGTTTTAGCAATTTACAATAAACACAGATAAAAAATCTAACACTTTCGCTCAGGACTGACAACCATGGACCGTAGCAGGCTCTATCTAATTTGCATCCGCACTATGCTCTTGGTAATTATAGAGCGGCGCGGACTGCGAACCATAATGTAGAGTTTTAACTTACTAGTAACTTTCTTTAGCCATACTGCTTGTGTCAACGACCTTGCAGGTAGTCACTAGTAACATTGCTTGAAAAACATACTTTTTTCATGTATACAGATTAGTGTAAGGCAACTGATTGTTTAGATTGGCATGACAATCTTTATTTCATTATCATTATGAACCCATTAAAACACTGGAGGTGCATGCGTGGTTCGAACCTGGACCCACCGAAACAGTAATTCGAAACCCTCTAAGCAATCACTAAGCAATGCTTTTGTTTATAGTTGTATCTAAACATGTTTATATTTTTTTATTTAATAAAGTACATTGAACCAAAATAAGTTGCACAAAAGGCGCGCTAGCAATCTCTACCATGCCTTGCGAAGTGCAAAGAAATATGACGGCATGTAACAATAATAGCAATAAAAGATATTCTTCAAAGATCTGGATTTTTAAGTCAAATCGAGTACAGTTCAAACAGTTACGACCCTGTTACCTCACGTTAAGCAGAGACAAAGATGACGTGACAAATTGTTTTTGCTCGGATTAGTTCAGAGAAAGCTGAGAAAGCGCTCTGATCTCTGACTCCGATCATCACTTTATCATTATTCTGAATAATAAATTACTCGGCGTTAGGTTTTCATAAAAATAAATACAACATAATTATAACTCGCGTTACGAAAAAAACTAATTTCAAAGTTGTCGCGCGCATACGTAATTTAAGACTAATAATGTGGTTTTCTCATGGAAGTCGTTGACCGTCACACCTGAACCAAATTTAAATGGCACCAAAGGGGAAGCATCCGTTTTCAAATAAAAAAAAAATCATCCAAATCCATTCACCCACTATGAGGTAACAAACATAAAATACATACATACATACCATACGGTTTAATTGAGAATCTCCTCATTTTTTTGAAGTTGGTTAAAAATTACAATACGTTGTTGTTGCACTTTCCCACGTGTCTGACACAGAGGTTAGGGCTGGTGCAGCTGCGGACCACGCCCAAGCTCTGAAGCGCCGCAAATATAGTAATCTTGTTGATTCTTATATATTTGCGGCGCTTGCAATGGAAACCATGGGCCCTTGGTCTTCTGACATGAAGAAATTCATGTCAGAAATGTCGACTAGGCTTATCCTTGCCTCTGGTGACCCAAGAGCTGGCGGTTATTTTGC
>DWQK01001142.1:0-16717 GCA_018231225.1 Noctuana stator
TTATTTATAAACCTATATATGCCTATATATTTGAGGCGGCCAACTTAGTTCTCACTGTTGGGAATGGTACAAATGGTACTTTTACTTAATCCGCTCGCGACACGTTTTTTTTAATATCTCTATTAACTATCCAGCTATCAAAATAAGATTTATTTATCTATAGAGAATAATTTACAATATTAATAATAAAATTAAGGAAAAACTTGTTTTTATTTCAATATAATTTAATGTGATTGACCAAATTACAGATAGTAAATAAAAATTCATAAGAATCAGTTCAGTTGTTACGAAGCTTAACTTTGAAACATTGTGATAGGCTATTTGTTTTAATTTCAATGTTTTTTAAAATTCGTTGTCATAAACTAATAGTTACATTAAATAGTTTTCGTATTATGTCACTACGACTTACCTGTCTCAACAATGGCTTCCATGTTTTCTTCTCATTTTCGCAGATTGGAACTCCAGCATCTTTCAAAATTTCCTTATATTCACATGTCATTTCACATGTTTATCTGACCTGATAATTTATGTATTGTCATATCTTCTGTAGTTATATAACTAAAAAAGTACATAAATTCTGCATTAGCATAATATAATATGTCTATACCTAAAGGTTGACTCGCGATAACAACTTTCATGATATTCAAATTAGGTGTGAAAGACTGTTTCATTTGCATAGGTGTTTTCACCAATATAGTTCCATTCCATTTCATCTTGATTGTTTACTTTAAGGCAAAATTGCCGTTTATAACATTTAATTTGAATAAATTTCACATACATAGAGATATCACAAAAATTCAATTAAATAACGAAAGTAAATACTCGGCGCCAGTAACGCGGCTGAGCAATTTCGCGAAGTAGGTTATACTCGTAGTGTATCGAAGTGAGCGACACGATCGGGCAAACAACTGGGCAGATCTATCGTTGATGTAATTTTTAGTTTGGCTTCTGCAGAAAAGGAATGATTTATGAAACAATCAGCGGCATTAGCAGAAATATATAAAAAATTTTAAAAAGCCCTTGATGTGGCCCATTTCCATAGCCAACGATGACCAACGAATAACTGACGGTCATGGACCAATCTGCCCATTTTATTAAGCTTAGTTTATAAATATATGTCTGAGCATACCTCACAACGCTCTTTCATTTATGTTCAACGTTAATTATAAGTAATGGTAAAGGTTACTATACAAATCTTTGACAATAATTTAAAGGGTAAAAGTTCGCTCACATTTATTTCCGAACCTTTTTTCAAGGACAGTCGTGAACTAATTTTATTAATGCGTGGTAATTTATCTCTTTCGTAGTACAGTAAAATTTTCCTCTTGTTTGAGCTAAAGTATACTCTTTTCTTCTTTCCTGTTAAAGGTAAGTACGGTTACGATAAATGCCATTTTCTTGAAACAAATTTACATAGCTCGTTCGTGTCTGTCGTGTCACTTAAAATGACATAAATGTATCAGTTATCTAAAGGTACCTACGTACGTTATCTATGCGCATTATTTAACGAAATAACAGAAAAATATTTCAGATATATAATTTTAAAGATTTTATTTATCTTTCCTGTAAATTTATTGTTGCTTGCTTGATTAGCTTCTACAAGGCACATTTGAAATCGGTAACGTTAGGTAAGTTTTTACCCAATGTTAAATATTTACTTAGATATATAAATCACCAAAACTGTAATTACATGAATACGTGGAGAGACTTTCAGTATATTTTAAAGCACTGAGCAATGTGAGATCCAACATAACTAAAGTTGCTGAGGAGAAAAAGAGCAGAATCATTATTAAATTTATGTAATACATCTCGCATAAACATAATTATGCGATTGTGGCCACTAACCATCAGGTAACTTGCTTGCTTGTTTGCTAGGTTTTAACCAGCAATCGTTTAAACCGCAACTGTGAAACATTGATTAGACATACTAACGGGTGTAAAAACCATTTTTAGATATTTTGTATACTAAGAAACAGAAACTCTTATATACTTACTCAGTAAAAATACCTGTTCAAAAACGAAAATTCAAACAACAAAAACATCCTGTTCTATTTTATTTTACAACTTTAGGAAACTAACAGTTAAATACACGAAAAGTAGGGTTTAGAAATTAATACGTACTTAAGGCTAATTAAAAGTTTCCATCACTACATAGTATAAGACATAGTCGCTTTCTCTGTCCATATGTATGCTTAAATCTTTAAAACTACGTAACAGATTTTGATGCGGTTTTTTTAATAGATAGAGTGATCGAAGAGGAAGGTTTATATGTATAAACGTTTACAGTTTATACGTAATATATTTAGTATCAGCATTGCACCCGTGCGAAGCCGGGGCGGGTCTCTGGTCTATGTATAATCAAGCTATACTATAAATTGTCTAAAATTACAAAATCCTTTACATTTACAACTTTACAAGAGTTACATAAAGAGTGAATATGTTAAGACCAAGACTAGTACTCGAGTCCTTTCGGGTAATTACACTTCCTGAAAGAGCTAGTCTGCGTCGTCACAAGCAGCTTAACATGGAGGAAGTTACATCTTACGTTATTTCCTCTAAAAGTAATATATCGTATTGAAGTTTCCAGTTTTCTAATTATGAGAAACGAAATTACTTTCTGTTATTTTGTTTTATTCCAAGTAAATATTAAACGCGTGTTTGCGCGAAGTTAAATTAAATTACCAGTCATTTATTTTTCAATTCGTTAAAATTGTGAAATGTTTCGTGGCGATCTAGCTTATGATACCTACAATACTTCTGTTTAATTATAATGTTTTACATAGTAAGAGTAATTAAATATTAATATTAAAAATTGTACACAATTACTATGTAATTATATTATTTCTAGAAGAGGTAGTCTGAGTCTCAATGCGGAGCGTAAAATGTTATTGCCTCTCGGAAGAGCCAATGTTGATTCGTCTCATGTAATTAAGCTTTAACTTAAGCAATACTAATATAAGAAAACTAATTATTTTAAAGTGCTCGTCAAAAAATCTTTTACCATTTAACGAGAAACTCTATGGTTGTGAAACCTATTTTGGGGAACTGCAGTCTTGGTGCATTTAGTTAATTTTTTAAAAACAATAACTTATTAACTTATAAAATTACAAATTAGTATGATTGCTGATTTAATAGTCTCCTATTATTATTATATTATGAAGCCTAATGTAGAAATGTGTAGGTACATAGTGCATGTAGCGAACACCCTCTTGACCTTTATTCAAAACCGCAATATGATTTACCTCATGTAGGGTATTTTATAAACATTACCGTAGGTACTCGTAAGTACTTTGCAAATATTACATTCTACCCGACAAAGCCGATTTTACCATTGCACGTAATGTGTAGCACAGTTCCGCGAAAACCCACTTTTGACATCGTACAACAATCTAAGAAAGCATGACGTTGTAGCTTTCTGCTAGAAATGTAAGCATCGTCGAGACACGACGCAAATAATTCTCGCAAACAATGAAATTGTTACTAATTTATTTTCCAACCACAACAAAGCGAGACGTCGCATGAAAAATGCGCGAGCGCGGCACGGATGAGACTTGGTACATTCCTCGGTTGAAACTCCCTACAATTTAACGTGTCGTTCTTCAGTTTTACCTACATTCACCGCAGTTACAGCGTTTAAGTCACATTAAGTTTCGTCTCCGCAGTGAACAATACAAACGATTTAAAACTTGGAGGAGCGCCGGAGAAATGGCGAGCAATTTATGACATTAATCCAGGACATAAAATGAAATTTCACGCTCGTATGCAAGCTGCCATGAGTGTTTTGTTTTGTAGCCACCCGTCCTAATTGCTTTCTTAAATTAGACTCCGTGCTTCTATTACGGCAACTTGCCGAGATATGCTTTTGTACTTAATTATTGACATTATTATGTAGTCTTGATGTACAATTTAGTTGAATAAGCCTCATTTAAGTATGTGAAAGTGTATTCTGTACGTTTATATTTTGAACTTGAACCTACAAGCTACGAACAATTTCGTAGGGCACAAGTTATTTCAAGGAAGGATTATGGATTTTTAATGAATTGAATAACAACATAATTTAAAATCAAATATCGTATTGTTTTTAACTAAGTTGATAAAATGGAACCTGAAAAGGCAATATGTTTTGAGTACAACGATAAATACTTGAACTTAATGAGCAACACAACAAAATATGAATTTAATTGTGGATCAAAACATTGATGGATGTACCTACTTACTTATATGATTGTATTTTTCTGTCGAATCCTGGCTGATCAAATATGAAGTTTTCCTGGGGGAACGCTCGAAATAAGATAGTTAAGTGGCTCCACAAAGTTTATTAATACTCCGTGATAAGCAATAGAAACGAAGAGTTTGTTATATAGAAGATCGATGAATGTCAGATATTACAGACTGCGTAAGGATTTCAAAAGCTTGCCTGCAACTCTTTTTATACACCAGTGCAGGTCACGGCTCTCTCCCCATACACGGGGCTATTGTGGATTGGTGGAGTTAAGGATTTTGTGGCCAATCCGTGTCAGATGTTGTGTTGTCAAACTGCCCTGAGGGCCTCTAACCAAGTTTCACGACTGCGATCTGTCGATAACAACCAGGAACGATACATAACGTGCCATCCGAACCTTCTATCTTTTATTACCTTATTTACAGTTGTAGTCTATTGTATAAATGTCAAATAAAAAGTCAATAAATAAAAATTCAAAATTCGGGAATTTCAGAATTTTATCTATTGCGCACCTAACAGTTAAAATATTTAAAATGTAGACTCTTTCGCAGTATTTTACGGACTATACATGATTTCAAGGAAAATAAATTTAACTTACTCTGCAATCGAGACCAGAAGACAGTTCGATAAAATAAACGTAAACTTGTCGCGTTAATACTCTCCATTGAACATGTAACAAATGCTCACTCGAGGGGCATAGTTTCTAAGCTTTCTTAGTTATTATGGAATACACAGAAAAAATGCTGAGAAAACCTGTATTAAAGCATATTCTCGGGAAATAATTTGAACATATTGCAAAATTCATTGGCTAGTAGGTACCATTCATATATCTTATGAGCATCTTTTACTCGTCTATGTTCATCATACAAACATTTATCCTAAATAAAAACCAAAACTACAACCCGCCGACAAGGAGACTAGAGTTACCAAAATACCGATGCAACATCTACTCGTAGTCCAAAACGCCTGTATGCAATATTGAATAAAAATTTTTTTTTTCAACAGGTGGCGTGGATAAAATCAGACTCCAAAGCGATCTTGGCGATCCACACCAACATGGTGGCTTTGAACCCTCGTCTCTCAGTCACTTACAACAATCACAATACGTGGAAACTGTACGTAACCAACGTTCAAGCAAACGACTCAGGCACATATATGTGCCAAGTCAACACAGATCCTATGAAGAGTCAGGTAAGGAATAGTGTAATTATTTCATAGTTTTGTTTAGTAGTTGGATTGAGTATTCTGTCAAAGATCAGAATCGTATTTTCTATTGTTCGTAATGTCTACCTACTAATATTCGTGGCATCTTTAATGCAGGGATGTTAGCGTATGACCTAATTATAGGTAATAATAATATGTCATTGACAGACATTACAAAGACTCATAAAACTCTTTATGAATACAGATGGGAAGACTCTCCGTTGTGATACCACCAGATATCGTGGACACGGTGACGGAGGGTAGTTCAGCTCGAGAGGGCGGAAGCATCAGACTGACGTGCAGCGCGACCGGCGTTCCACCTCCTACTGTCATGTGGCGTCGAGAGAACAACCGACCCATCGTCTTTAGGTACGACGGTGGGCGGGAGAGGAAAGGTAAGCAATATAGAACTAGAAATTCTTCCCTAACTCCTTCATTGTTATTGGGACATAAATTTCGGGACACATACAAAGACAAATACACAAAAACCCAGACCGGGAACAGAAATCTAAATTCATCATTTATATTTCTGCCCCGCCGGGAACCGAACCCGGGGCCCTTTGAATGGTGGACTGGCGAGGTAACCGCTACACCACGCGGGTCATTAAATTAGATAAATATGGTTTATAATATACATAAAAGAAGTTAATTATTATTATATTTATACAAATATGTTTTTATTTAAGACCAGTTCAAAAACGTTCGTAGGTACGCCCCTGAATAATTTTGTATGATCTACGACTTTCAAAATTTATCGCTCTCATTATATATTTGTAGAAAACGTACCTAACGACGGTAATATTTCAACTATATTATCAACCGTGAAAATGCTTAAAATCCACCTGTTTCGTAAGAGGAACCTAAAAGACCCTGAGACTCTTAGGTAGCTAATAATAGCTAATATTTTACCGTAAAATAGGCAATTAATAGCATTTACTTGTACGTGTTTAATTTCTGTTTAGTTTATACCGACTTCAAAATGGATGAGGTATTCTTAACCTATACAATGTTTTGCTGTATGTAGTTGTATCGTTTTTTATGTAATGTACAGCGATACCTATAGGTATCTGTCGTTTGTAAACCAGTTTTTACACTGTATTTTTTACTTAACATTTAATCGAAGGTCTGTACCCACTATTTAAAATACATACGGCACTAATAGGTCACGTTATGTACCTATCTAACTAGAAAATTCTAGCTAAAAAATTGCATTCAAAGAACCCAGTTATTTCTAACTGGTAGGCTAGGTTGTTATATCTAAACGAGTGGGATTTGTACTCGTACAAGACTAGTACACAATAACACATCACACAATGCTTTGGCCTTACATAAGTAGGATATAATAATGAGCCCTTGTTATCTCTACGTAATGCTTACGAGAGCTTAAATAGCCATTTCATTTAAAGTTTTTCTGCTGCTGCATCTATTGTTTTTGCATAGCCTTTAAAGGTTCTATATTTAGAATAGCGTAGAAAACATTTACTTTGTATTAATCAAGATGCTAATTAAATTTTATTTCGTAGTCATTTTATTTTAAGAAAAGATTATATAAATAAAAAATGAGGTCAAATTTCGTATGTAAATATCCTTTGTAATCGGATTATCAGGACGCCTGAATTGGTCTAAATTGTAGTAGATTTCTGTAATGTACTTATATGAATTGTTATGATTTTTATTCCGATAAATACTAGCTGACATGACAAACTTCATGCCACCTCAGAATCAGTAAATTAACACTTGTTTTCATAAAATGAAACGCTATGAGAATAAAATAAATAAAACATTATCTCGATGTTTCTTTCATTATGTGAATCTGAAGATACAACTGCCGAACCTCGTAATAATAACCACAAGCAAGTCCTAAAGTACTTTTGATTGCAATTGATACAATATTAGCTCCTAGTATATACTTGTGAAGTAGGAATTTTATTACATTCCGAAATGGTATCTGAAACTATAAAATACTAAGCAAGCACGGAAAAAAAGATGAGTAGAGGAAAGTGCTTCTAGCTTATTTACCTACGTGTATTTAATTTTTGTGTATTTTAGCTGCATAGCTATTGACTGAACTGGTAAATATCACTTATTTTATAGACCAAGATCGCTCTTGAAAGGAATGTAATTAAACGCACCTATAAACACGCGTATACAACATATAATATAGAATATAATTTTACTATCCACAATGAAGACAATAGGTACCTACTCGGCATTTACGTCTGTTTCATAACAAAAAATGGCTAGTTAAGTAATACAAAGGAAATTTTAGCATTTTCTCTTCTCGACGAGCTCATTGCTATAGTTAATTTCTCGTTAGAAGCGTAAGTGAGCATTTGAAGTAGTCGACTATTTTGAAAATGTTGCATCGGATGCATCTGAAATGAAAAATTCTTCACGCTCTGAAGTTTTAAAGGAATGTAGAGCTTAAAGCAATCCACGCCCGAGGCGGGAAAAAATGTACCTGTGATTTTGAAATATTTTACCTCCGAATTGTATTTAATAATAAGATAAAAATGTATTATTTTAGTGTTGTAAGTAGTGGGTAATGAAATGAATTATATGCATTTACCTAATATTTTAACAAATAAAGAGAGAGCCTGAATTTCGTGAGTTTGTTCGGAAGTGTAGGTTCCGCAAAACGGCATGAAGATAAATAAATTGGATATTTCATTTGTTACATATATTTGTTGAGTATGTTAATATAAATATGATGCTCGTGAATGCCCTACAATATTCGGACCATATTATGAGCCCTCGTCCGTAGTCAAGACAAGTCGCGACTCGATGTCAATAACATTATACTTTATAAACGTGTACTCATGAAACTTTTTAATTCATATAAATGTATAACAGCTTTAGGTTGCACTTATGTAAAAAAAATCTATTCTTTAGCAACTGCGCAGTTAATTGTACCGTACCAATGCACTTTCTACCTTAACATAAGGAAATAAAAAATGTTTTAGAAAACATAAGAACATAAGTATTCATATAGAAAATCAGCTTCCGTTTAAAATGCTTCAGACAGGAATGTACTCTTACATGTTGTTATATTCTGAAGGACCATTTCGTTAGCGAATACTTGTACGGTTTTATGTAGCGGAATGTTCATAGATTTTATAATAAATTAATCAATGTAACATAATATATATTTACGCCCTTACATATCTAAAAGTAGATTCCTAATTCCAACTATTCTTCATTATTTCCTTATAATAGGAAGTATAAACAATTGGTCAGTCCATTCTGTAGACATGCACTGTACAGAATGGTCGTACCAATTATTGTATACGTTTCTGTTTTCATGTAACAATTATTTTTTTCCATTACTTTATAGATGACTTACAAGACATGATATTTAAAAACGAATATTAACTTTTATTAAATGTTAAATATATTGAACAATTGCAAAATTTAAAAAAGTTTCTGTTCAAAGAAATATCACTACTATTTCTGATTCCGTCCATTTCAATTGTTCAAGCCAAAGAGTAACTAAATCGAAGTAAGTTGTTCGAAAACTAACAAACACGGTTTGGTTTAGGCAAATAGCACTCGGCAAATTGTGGTCAGAGATCGAATTTCGTAATGTTAAATTACGGATATCTTAGAACCAAATGCGATATTTAGATAATGTATTGCTATATTAGTTAAAGATATCGAGACCTAAGGTATTCGTCTTTAATTACTAAGTACTTGTTTCTATCAAACTTAAAAGGAAACACAGTATAGAAAAAAATGCTGTTTCAAATTCATAACCAATTATTACAATAACACTAATGTTGTAATTTAATACAAAATTGATAAAGTAGAATTTTTAAAATAAATAAAATCATTTTGAGGATTAAGTACTAAAGTTTAAAATGTCTTTGTTTATTTTAGATGTTCCAGCAATCTTGGTCAAGGTCGTTGACCGACCTTTCCTAGCTTTTATTTTAGTAAGAAATGTAATAAAAAAATTCAGAGTATCTCTGTTTATAATTAATCAGTATTACCCGTGTCCATGCCATTCGATAGATTGAGAGAGTGCACCCCGTGTGGATTGCTAAAATATTCACAACCAAATACCAATCTACTCGGAATTGCGACACCCACTTCGGAATACAATTTCTGGTTTTCGAAACTCACTATTCCTACTCACAAAAATCTGAATATTCTCTGTTTTCTGTATTTTTTCCAAAATAAAGATCAAACTAGAAACTACACGTTCTCGCTTTGTTTACAAGTTGTAAAATATATAGCAATTACTTAAAAATGGTGAAATATATATATAAAACTATTATATATATATAAAAATTATTATAGTATATATACTATAATAATTTTGAAAGCAATGATACTAATGACGAAACACATGATAATAATATGAAAGCAGCTAAAAAAATATGTATGTATATTTTACGAATTATTAAGTCTGTGTGATGAAATAGGTATAGTAAAGATGTATGAATTTCCAAAATTTGAAATTTTTCCAAGTATGGATTTTTATGAAGAATAATTTCTATTTCAGTACCATTCTATAAAGTTTGGGTATAAGTTAGATATTAATTCGCAACACACTCGAATATAGGTGACTGAAAATTTTGTTCAATTATGAATGTAAAATTTACGAGGCATATTAATATGTAGAGCCGTTTAAATAGTGCTTGTCTCGCTTCAGATAGCTTAGGACCGGCAAATGCATGATGGTGACAAAACGCTATTTTTGTATTATATTTTTATTTACTAAGTAATTGCGTATTTTATTTATATAACCTATTAATGTTCGTTACGGGTACTTGTTACAAAAAAGCGCAAACACTTAAAACATTTCTCACTTATTTAGTAAGTACTCTTTTAAAAGCTGTAGTCTAAGAGCGAAAGAATAAACTCGACCCAACTCAATACAATTTTTATTTCACAAATAAGTCTCGAGATAAATGTTGGAACATCAAAGCTACGAGTATAATAAAAATAATGACTTAACCGTCCTGGACCATTTCTCGACATAAAACACTTTGATCACAGTTATTGCTTTTCTAACTTATTATAACGCTTCTGTGGGTATCTATATAATTTTAAAAAAATATTTTTTGACATTATTGGTAAGACTATTGCGTGCACGATGGAGTGGAAGATTTGGCATATTTTACGTTTACAATAAAAAAAAATTAATTTAAAAATTAATCGCACATAGATTGCGCTACAGGTTACTAAATCGACTAACATTGGGAGGCCTACATGCTCGTTTGCTACAAATAAACATAACAAAAACTATAGCAACTCGTACGAATTTGTGTCATATAAATTCAGTGTCCCTTTAACAGCCTAGTAAAATACGAAAAGAAAGTATCCGTTAGTTGCGAAACAAACCAAGCAAAATTATCTCCAAATTGAAGTGGAATTTGCATCGATATACAAAGTACCCTCCACGGACATTGTTCTTATTGTTAACCCTATGGAGTGAGTTTCCCTTTTCCCTGGAGCACCAAAAGCGATTCGAGTGAAGAGACTTTTTCCAATTCAATCTACTTTGCATTGTACCCGACACTCACATGAAGCATTACACCTAGATCCGAACCCATCCCCTCCCCTTGCATTTCTAGCAGTACTTCTCTTTCCAATGGATTTTATTTACGCAAGAGAAAGCAAGCTTTAATACATATATCGTTGAAGACAATAAGACGCCTCGGAACGATATATAAAAGCTTTGAGTTACTCTCTCGTTCCTTTTAGTAGGATTCCTTTGAAATGAATCGAATAATTTGCGGACTTTATGTTTATGGCTCGGTTTTTTATTTGCGAATACAGTGTTGAATGTGTCGGGAGAATAAATAAAGCACTATGTTTCGTGGTATTACGATTTCTATTTTAAACATGTTTTTGAGTCAAAATATGTTTTATCGAAAATTTGTTTGAAATACTAATAATAATATGGCCGTTTAAACAAATCGAATTTAACCCCATTTTTAAAAATGTTTTTATAAAATATGAACGCTTTTGTTACAAGGGCATCATAAGTAGATTTTCCCTGTCGGCTCTTCAAAAACGTAATTTGAATACTCCCCTTTTCCTAACTTAAATCGACTTCCGCGAAAAACTTTCCGTCTCTTCCACATCGTCCAACGACGACCAAAAAAGGACATTGGCGCACTTTCGACGGAATTTTTATGAAGTTTTTATTGGTCTATTTAAGATAAAACGAAGGCTGTCTACAGTGTGTATTTTAGGCAAATAGAAGATTGTGATAGCAGGTTTATGGCTGAGCTTGATTTCTGAGTAATGTACTACTCGTATTTGTAATTTATATTGTAGAAATTTGTAGTAATATATTTTTGTAAAAATGAAAATCTCTTAATAGTGCATTACCTTAGAACGAGAAGGAAAAGGGAAAGTTCAAAGTCTTAGACTATATAATTGTTAGCTGTCTCGTAATGTACGAGTACCTACATGCATTTCTTTTTTTAGGTAGCCCCACAATATAAGATCGGTACTATCAATAGGTTAAATATAATGTTAGCCTTAAAATTTATAGTACCTTTCTGGTAGATTTATTTATCCACCTGGAAAATCTGCATTTTTTTATAGGTAGGTACGTTATAAGCAACTGCTATAATCATGCATAACGATAACAATGCCGCTCAGAAGTTTGCGTTTAAAACACCGTTTAATAATAAAAGCGCAGCCAAAACAAACACGGTTTTTAATTAATTTCACGCACAACCGTTAATTATTGTGTGCTCGTTTAGTGGCGCGGACGGTCGATCGCAGTCTGTTGCTGCAATATGTGTACGGAACTCGTTATCTTGTCAATGCACACATAACGATGTTGTTTAGACAATGGCGAGCTTACCAAACAGTTGACTAATAATTCCGCTCAGCAAACTGCCATATACCAAATGGAAATTTCACGTTACAGCAGAACCGCGTTCTATTGGTTCTCTTAATGTAAATGTGGTGTTACGCAATGTGTGTGCGTAAATTCTAAATTGCTTGTTTGTTCTACGTTTAAACACGCTTTTATTTGGAATCGAATTAAACATTCGTAAATGTAATTAAACGGAATTAACGGTTGAACTTCAGTTGAACTAATGTTTAGGCGCTTGTTCAACTGTGAAGATGTTTGGTTTAAGTTTTCGTATGATTCACGAAGTTATGCTCAGTTATATTATACAACATGTTTTGATTAAATTAATCTATATGTATGTAGGAAATATATTCATATAAAGTTTGTTAGCGAACTTTAAAGAAAAGGAGATTATCGATTCGTCAGTCCATTTTTTGGACCGTCTGATATAAGATAGATGAAAGGAGAGACAGTTATTGATATAGAAAACGTTTAAAATTAAAAAATAATCAATGTGATATGTCTTATACCTAAAGTATAGTAATATAGATTATGATTATGCTATTATTTGTAATTGCTATTGGTTTTAAAGATGTTCTTACAGATAACCTTCAAAAAGTTATTCTCGTGAAAATGAAGAAGGCGCTATAATAAAACCTTCGTATATAATAATTACACATAAGTTATCGGTCATTTAAGAAGGTTGGGCATGGCCTAGAGAATCACCAATTTTATAAGTTAGGTATCCGTGCAAATGTCACTGCAGTAACCATAACCTTTTAGTGGCAGTTTACTCCTCGTTGGAACACTCAGTATTTTTAATAAAAAACGCAATATAGTTTTCCCGAGCTAGAAATGGAAAGAGAGCAGAGCCTTGGAATTTCCAATTTTAGAAATTAAATTGCTTTACAAATTGTAGTTAGCGGAATGTTGAAGTTAAACCTTCCACGTGATGTGTAGTGTTAAAAAATATTTGCTTTTAAATATAAACTAAAAATTTGGAAGGTCACAAGATTTGATATATTTTTTTATATTTTTAAACCATTAAACAATAATTATGGAAATAAACCGATTTAAATAATTTTGGGGGCGTTTCATATTTTTACACGGAACATAAATATGGTCCCGGAGGACTATAATAAACTGCAAGTAATAGTAACCAAGTAAACTGCAACCTATGAAATAAACTTGAGTAATTAAGGAAACAAATATTAATTCTCTGAAAAAGGTTAAGGTAAGTTGTGAGATTTTTCAACTAACATGGTAATTTTCCCGTAGTAGGTAGGTACTCGTATTTCTTCAAAACAAAGTACAGGAAATGAACAAAAGAAAGTAGGTGGTATTCAGCACCCTTGATAGTAAGCTACTGCAGCGAGTGTAAAACAGAACATAAACTGCCTCATATAACAGTAAAAATAAATTAGATAAAAGCTCGCAATGAAACTTCACCCATTACTCTCTCGGCGTTAAACATACAATTTCAGGAGTTTGTTGAATTTAATTATTACAAAATAAGTATGTTATGTTTGTATCAAGTTGTCACGATTTCTAAGTGTCTCCATTTTATTACTGTTAATTAAATTAATAATGGGGCCTTTTTCAAAATACGGCGAGTATGTTGTTAAGTCATTGAAATCTGGCTCAACGCTCTCTTAGGTCCCAATTCGATCCCCACACAAGTTATTTTTTAATATTGTGTGGGTCCATAACATTCTCCACCAAGTATTCTAAACTTTGGGCACGGGCAATCTCAGATCCTATCTTTGATAGGATCTTCGGGCCCAGTATAAGACCATAAATATAAATTATATATATATAATATTGATTAAAGGTTAAATAAAGATCCTGTGTAAAAAATAACATTATTCTTAAATTTTCTTCTGTAACTTAGTATAGTAATAGTAATAATGTCCATGGGACGCACAAGTTTAGGGTTCCAGAGTTTCACAGATTGGATTAAGTCAGAATAGTTATTAATTAATATAAATCAGTGTATATTACTAATATTCCAGTATAATAATACTCGTCTAAATTCTAACCAAATATCAGTACGAATTTCTCGAAACCGTTGAACGTTCTCAAATTTAATTAATGTAGAATGCCGCTGCTACAGAAGTATTTCTTATTAGCCTTAGATTGTTATCAGTTCTTGGGGTAAACATGAAATTTGTCTCAACAAAAACAGTTGCTTTATTTAGTTTATTTAAACTATTAAATTCACATCACAGATCGAGTTACAGAATTAGTTTATTACAAGATAAGTACCTTAGTTGGTAGGTAGGTAATAAACTCTCTAATATTGTTGTCTTATTATAAAATAAACAGTATTAATTTTAATAACCTCATTTACATCACAAGCAAAGAATTACTAATAAGTTATAATTTTTTTTAATATCAAAAACGAAGACAAGATTATGTAATATTTGTTCACAATTTTTAAATAAATATGTAAGTACATGTACATTGTAGGTACATGTACATTGTAGGTACATGTCACCTGAGCTTTAGGTTCGATTATACGGAACATCGCGTCGCAGTTTTTCCGATTTCCTGCGGGAGTTCTAAATCATTTCGGCATGCCAAGTGGCTTTCGCGTAACAAGAAATAATTAAGCTTTAATCGTGTGCTACAACAAAAGCTCATCAATTTTATTATTAAAGCTCCATATAGTAAATGATTCAAAGTGTCTGTAGAGGAAGTACTAGTCAGATCAATTTGTCTATCGTTGTAGATAGAATTCAAAATGAAACGAGAAACACTAGGAAAATCGTATTGGTTCGTTTTAAAGAGAACTAATATGAGTTAGAAAGCAGTTCAGTGAGCTCTAATGTGACTTCAAAGCATATAACAAAAGTGTCGGTCCGGGATAATACTTACGGGAATAATATGAAAACTATTCCTCTTTCCTAGAGAGTAAATAACATCGCTTATTAAAAAAGGTTCAAGTGCTATGTTATTACGAGTACACTAGGAAATATATAACATAATACGAGTCTATGGTTATCATATCAGTCCTTAATTATATATAGCAAAGATTGCAATGGTAACTCCGGGAAACAACTCCCAAACAACAACTCCGGGAAAAAAAAATTGTATATATACTAGAACATCCTGCATATTGCAGGTCGGTAATAAGGTAATAAATAAATAAATAAAAAAAAAATAAACTTAATGACCAAATGACATTCACTCCTCATCCACATTAAGCAATGTATTTGAACCTATTGTTGTACCTATGTTGGTACATTTGTGTGTTTGTCCGCTCATTTCTCTCTTACCTACAAAGTGGAGCTGAATGTGACGTATCATTTTACCAAAATATCAGAGTACCTGCATCGCGGTGCATATTTAGGTAAGTATTCCTAACGGAGAGTAAAAAATAAGGTACTTCTACTTACAACAAATTACAAGAAGGCAGCACACATCTCGTTTATTTTACGATCTCAAATAAAAAGTTGTTCTTGCTAAAAAGCTCTTCGAATATCGAGTTATTCTCGTAAACTTTTTTATATTGTATCATTCTTAACTCCTGAAGTATTTTTTGTTGTATAAACTGGAATTGAGCCGACCACAATATTATCTAGGAGCGACATCATATCTTTTGATTTTGTTCTAGTAAATACGAGTCATCTCTAGTTGCCTAACAATTGCCAAATATTAATTTCATTGCTATGTAAAATTATGCAGTACGTAGTAGGTACATATTAAAAACACTTGAACCGATGCCAATGAACAATTATTATCTCGGAAATTTGAAATCGGTTGTACAAATTTATGTTCATTATTTTGCAATCACTAATTAAATGATAAGCTAATTGACAAAACGTTAAATGAAATAATAGCATTTTGTTACCGCTATTTTATTACCTGTTTCGTATCATTGATTTTAAAATGATTATATTTTATCTGTACATAAATTTTTGTGTGGTAATTATAATTTGAATGTGTATGCTAGGGACGGTTTATCGCAGTTCTGAGTACTGAGTACCTTCTCTAAATCCGCGCTTTAGCTTTACATCGAAGGTCCCTCAAGTACCAAATTGTATGTCTTTAATCGCCTAAAGTTACTTGATTGTTGTATGTATGTTGCAAAGGAAATCTTAAAAACATCCGTGAACTTTTAAAGCCGTGGTATTTCCACATCTTGAAAAAAATCTTTTTGCCCATTGTAAATAATTAAAAATACCGAAAATTCCGTTCAGAGAAATTATTCAGTACAAAATACACAATGCAGTGGTAAGCAAGTACATGATTAGTGAATAATTTTATTTAATTTCGAAACTTTATACTACTCCCCTCGCTCCCATTCAGTTGAGACGTTAATTAAAACACTTTGCTTAACTTTTAGTACTGAATTTCTTAAGTACGGCTATCAACTTAACGACTCAATCAAAGATCAAAACAAACCTATTCTGTTGAATGCGTCTGCAAAAGACTTACCCTATAATGAATGATGTAACTACCTATTGAAT
>DWQK01001143.1:0-16709 GCA_018231225.1 Noctuana stator
GAACGCCGTGCTATCATTATTACTATCAACTCCTTTGGCACTGAATTGTCCAAGGATGACAGGGCTAAACTGTATCCTCGTTGTGGTAAACTAAACCCTGATGGATTGGCAGCTCTTGCCCGAGCTGATGATTATGAGCAGGTGAAAGCTGTGGCCGAGTATTATGCTGAGTACTCTGCTCTCTTTGAAGGTGCTGGTAATAATGTTGGAGATAAAACATTGGAAGACAAGTTCTTTGAACATGAGGTAAGATGTCAACATTACTAATTTAAGGAGATACATCACATGTGCTAAAAGTTACATCCATCAGCCTTTACATGTGCACTTCTAGACATAGATCTAAAGGTTACTGTATAACTAATTTTTTTCTTTCAGGTAAGTCTTAATGTGCATGCATTTCTGCAACAGTTCCACTTTGGAGTTTTCTATTCATACCTAAAACTGAAGGAGCAAGAATGCAGGAACATTGTATGGATCAGTGAGTGTGTTGCCCAGAAACACCGAGCCAAGATTGACAACTACATTCCCATTTTCTAAATAAACATTGTAATGCAAAAATGTTTAGTATATGAATAACAATTTCATGTTTCTTGCTATGTACATAATATTATAAACAGAAGAAAGTAAAAGCTGATCTTATATAGTGAAAATCTTTGGAAATAAGTGTTACTGGCAGTATTATATTTTAAAGGATTTAAAACGTCTTTAACAGTAATTTATTTTATTGGTACATTTATAACTGGCACATTCCATGGTATGTCCACATTATATAATATTTGGCAGAAAAATTCATGGCACTGTTTTCATTGTCCTTATGACCGCTTTAAATTGAAATTTGCTTGATCAAAGTTTATCAGCTACCGCCTCCTTCAAATTGTAAATAAGTATAACTAAAAAATGCATTAAAATGGTACAGATGCGTAGTTAATATCAATATTTCATGCTTCATTAAAGTGTATTTTAAAGCATGGTTAATGTTAATTTAAATGTTAAAAGTTTGAATTAAATTTATATTTATAATAAATAAAATTGTTGATGTCTTTAGAACATCCTTTTACATAAGTGCTTGCTTGAGTTTATGAACATTGTTATCAACTATAAAAGCGCAAATAATCTAATCTACCTTTCATAGAGATGTGAATTTACTATTCATTTTATAAATGTTCAATGTCGTCATAAATTCAGAAGCTATTAAAATATGTTTGATGGACATCACAAAATTAGCTGTTCTAAATGAACATCATATGAAAAACATGTTAATAATTATTATTTTAGTCTCTAAATGTGTAATTATATTAGACACAATAAAACATATGTATGTTACAAAAAATTGTTTTATTATTTAATAACTAAGCCTTATTGCTAAATCCTAGCAAACGCATCAATAGCATTAATTTTTTATAAGTTCCTTTTTGTCTAATTGTTCACTTATTATTGGAGTGATGGGTCCATTATACTCTAAAAATTTTGATTTATTCACAAGCAAGCCATTGTGTGCAGTCCAAAACTTGTCTTTAAGCATATCATCATGCATATCCACTACTGTTAATTTTCCGGGGCTTACAGTATTAACCATTTTGCGAAGCAAAAGAGTGCCCCTCTTAAACATTTCGGGCTCGTTATTATAATTTATATTAAATTCTTTAAATAAGATTTCATTTTTATCGGCAGACACAGTACCACACAGCCGTTTTTCAGCCTGTAACAATATAATCACATTTTAATGATCAAGTAATAAAACAACACATTAGTCACATTTAACTATGTAATTCAATTTCATTACAATTTAAGTTAAGAATAATTATTGTTGATTGTTCTAAGTACAAATTTATATGGGACTAAGATTTTAGGTATTAAAGATAACAAATTGGTTACAATAGCAGCTACCTCATGATACTACAATAATAAAATTATGATTACCTATTGTCAAAATGTAATAAATGCATACTGGCTTGTACACTCACCTGCATTGGTGTGAGGTTTCCTTTTAAAACTAAAGTCCAAAAAGTAGTGTTATATAAATTGTTTATATGTACATCAGCCTGTCTCCACTTCATGTAATCTATTAAATTCTCTTCAGAAGGATATAAAACAATTCGACCATCAAAAGTTGGTGGATATTTTAGAGTTTCATCACCAAAGAACTTTTCCCAATAATACACGTAAGAAGTTGAAAATTTGCTGTTAATTGTTGTTAACAATTTTGCAGCTCGCCTTTTATAAAGGCTGCAGTTTTTCTTAAATATAAATGAATATTCATCACTTTGTCCAAAAGCCATTAGCACATCATGAAATTCTTTCAGGAGAGTAAAAGCAGCATAATTCATAAGATTAAGAGCTCTTTCATCATTTGGTTTGAAAAAATTATGATCGTCAGCAAATTTATGAAAACATTTACCATCCAACCTTATAACAATCCAAGAATTTGGCAAAAGTGTGTCATCTAATTCAAAATTCTTGACATATTCAAAGGAGCTTTTTGCCATTTTATTTATGAAAAACAACGGAGCTTTAGTTTTATGGAAAACTCTGCTCATCAAATACATTTAGGAGCTTTCATCCAAATCCATGAGTTCTATATAGACTTAATTAAACTTTAAAATAATAGATGAAAATAATTAGAGTAGTTTTTCATTGATTTGAATTGAATTTAGGATACAAATTGAATAAATTGAAGAGGCACTTTGGTTATTTTGCTTAAATTGGTAAGGCTGATCCATGAACTTGAAGAACACAAAGAATATTATAATATATTATATATATTAACAATGTATGTTCTAGGTTAATTTATTATTCAATTGCCATGCCATAATGTATTTGATTTTGATTTGACAATTTATTGACATGACATTGACAATTTGATATGACAAACATGACGTGTCAGCTAGTCTAGGGAGGAACTCATAGTAAAGTATAAATATCGATAATATTGTGTAAATATCGATAACATTGTGTAAAAATCAATATTATACATACCTATAGGAAAATATATTTTATAAACATATATTATAAAGAATCTTTACTTTTGTTATTCTTAACTAAAATTATATCCATGTCGAAGTAGACTTTACAAAAGTACTCTGTTTGTAGACTGTACAGGTTATCAAGGGATATAAAGTAAAATATAATTTTATCTTTTAATTTTAATAGTTTATTGTTGTTATAAGAGTTATAATATAAGCAGCTTCTTGACTTCTTCAGGTGTTCTGCGGACAATTGATTGTGGCTCTGCATAGCCATTGGAAGGATTGTGTATTGCTTCATGAAGCTGTTGATAGATGGCTAATATTACTTCAAATGATCTTTTCTTAACAAAGGACTTATGGTTTTGACTTATAAGTAAATTTAGTTGAGGCAATGTGTACACATCAGGTGTCACTAAAAACATATCAAATTTGTTTAAAAATGTCTTTAATGTTGCTGTATCCATCCCTGGTATGGCTGACAGTGGTCCATTTATCTTTTCTTGCAACATGGTGTATATTGGCCCCATGTTTAAATTTGCAACAAGGTAACTGGCTTGTTCAGATGTCAGCGTGTCAATTTGGGCTTCAGACTGTGCTTGCAGCCGTTCATTATACTCATCTAATACTGTGTATAATGAAAGAGTGCATTGTATGTGGTAAATACAATTCAACATATAAACAGACATGTCTGTAGAACTCAAATGACAAGCAGTTTCATTAATTGCATGAAGGAGTGGATCTAAAATGTGGGTGATTATAATTTTCTTGTCAGCGCCATTAACATTGCTGGTTACAGTCATTAAATCTCTGAGGAAACTCACTAAATCAGTAACAACAAATGATGGATTTAAATCATGAGGTGGAGCTTTGACACCATGGCTCAATTCTTTCTGTACTTTACTATCTAATGTCATAATAAAAACCTCTTCATTTTTCCTCAGAAGCTCATCAAAGGTGTCAATTAAATGGCTTTTACCAATAATAGATTGTATGGTGTCTCTGTAGTACACAACCAAGTTATTTATAGCCCATAATACCAAGGGATCTTTATCGGGTTTTAAAATTAATTCTGCTCTCACTTTGAGTAATGGACATAAAGCCTCGGTTATATTTGTTAAAGCACCTTTTATTTTCACATCTTTGTCAGGCATTTCACAGTGTTTTAGCAGTGTGGCTAAGTTTTCTTTTTCAAGAGGAATCACTTGATATACCCAAGCAAGTATGTCACCAATATATCTCTTAACATCATTAGCATAAAATTCAATTGGCTTTGACCCATTGTCTCCACCTTTTGTCAAGACATCAATAAACATCTGTACAATCCTTGCTTTACGAGCTGTACAGTATTCATCAATTATATTACCAAATAAAACCTGTCTGTTCTCAAACTTTGCTAAAGCTTTAGGTATAAGTACATTATTTGGAGAATCTGCACTGACACAGGCACCAATTGTCCAGTGGTATAGCTTTTCTATAGCAATCTCCTGTTGGAGTCCTATTATCTCCATTATATCAAAAGCAGGGGTTTGATACCAGCACTTAACTAGAGTTTTGCAGTTGTCATTCAATTTTTCAATTTGGTTAAGGGTCCCGAAAAAATCTAATGTAAGAGGGGACGCAACATATATAGATTTAGTTTGATCGGTGGATACTTCAAAATTTTTCACGAATGCATTAACCCATAGCAGTTTCTTTTTTGTCTTTTTTCTGTCATCTTCCAACTTATTCGTCTGGGATATAATGTGGTGGGTTTTCGTTTTTGATTCTTGCAATCTGTTGGACATATCTTTCACAGAAGCATCTAGTGATGCCAGAGAATCCAATAATGTTTGCAACTTTTCTTTTACTTTACTGTACTCATTCAAAATACCTTTATTAACAAGCAAGTCTCTCTTTTCAATTTCATTAACTAATATCCTCCTTGTATACGCGGAATTGGAAGAACAAAGACCAGATATAGTATAAAGCGCCTCACTGTTATCGGCAATTATATGATTGTCAAATATTTTGTTGATTCTTTGGCGAATCGGATTGTTGTACATAGAATCCATTTTCCATCAAATGAAGTGGCGTGTTAGCAAGTACTACTTTTATCACACGTACACAATCAGGGGTTTTAATAATTCTAATTCTAATCACTTCACATTTACAAATTTACGAGACAAAAAATTGATTTTATTTACAACCACTACACTATAGACTATAGACTGCAGACATGACAACTGATGACATGTCTGACATTGACAAAACTGACAGTGACACTGACATGCAGGACAGAAACCGAGTCGAAGAATGAATAGGTACCACAGACAAACATAGTGGAAATGTTTTTAAAATATGGGGGTAACTATGACCTCTTATTACGACTCATTGTAGGACCTAAACTAAGTCGCTACGCTATTTCCTACCACGGCATACAATGAGCATAATGAATAGTTACCTATTTAAAGCGAGAAAGCATCATATTAAATTTATATGTATGAGCAAGATAATACATTTTTATCGTTGAAGGATATTTTGATCTGCCACTTAAGGGGGATGTCAAGTTGTTTTGACTAAGTTGTTATTTGAAAAAAAAAATCCAACCGTAAATGTTTGTGCTGTTATGTTTTATTTGTGAACATTATGAACTATATTTCATTTATAATTATGGTAAATAGCAGTATAAAAAACTGTAGCGTTTGTCAAAACTCTGAAGTGAAATTGTTGCTGTCATATACGTGTTACACAAGCGTGTGTGCGGTCTATTTCTATATTCTGACTACGGGTCCATAGAGCCATAGACGCATTAGACAGCTATCAGAGTCAATCTGTCTCTGTCACACGGACGTTGACGTATCGAATCGAATGGTTATATTTTGTATTTCTCTTATGTACTAGTTAAATAATTATTTTAAATCTAATATTTAAAATGGGGTCGCGCCAAATTACTGAAAAATCACTCTCTATGCTTAGGTCATTGCCTAGAATATCGCTAGCTAATATCCGTGACAATCCTGGGTCTAAAGAAACCGTATGTAATTACTTGCTTAGTTTTTATTATATTATTTAATTACTGCTATTAACAATACTCATAACAGAATAATTGTAATACAGTGCACATAATTTATACAAATAAAACTTGCACAGGTCTCTTCACAAAAAATGATGCCTGGAGCATATTCCACCATGCTGCTTCAATGCAGATTGGTGGATTTGGGTTAGTGGTCAACCCATGTTTAATGTTGTCAAACTACACAAAGGGTCTCCAATTGGGTTTAATAACTATTATCTATTGGTTATGTTGATAACATTCAGGACCAGCCTTCTGTGCCATGCGAAGCATAGAAGCATATTATTATGTATGAGCTCAAAGTCAGCCCTTTCTGAATATTATGAGTACTCGAGGTTGCTTATGTGACATTGCTTGCAATCTATACTACGAGTGGGGATATGCACACTTCAAATTACACTACATTATGAAAATGGAACTATATACATAATTATGTTGAGGTTAATAAATTATTCCATTTTAAAAAATTTGCTGTTTCCTGATTTAATATTTTAAATTGGAAACATTTTTAGCAAAAAAGGGGGAGAGCACAGCATGGAGGTGATAAACATGGAGCTGGGAACAAAGGTTCAGGTCAAAGACAAAACTACATGAGATTGGGTTACGAAACTGGCAACAATCCTTTCTATCTACGTTTTCCTCATGAGCATTATTACAGAGGTCATCAGTAAGTATATGATCTAAAGCAATCCTAAATTTACTTTAAAGGGTATGGAAATCAATTCAGTTCTGGTGTATGGTTTTAGTCTTGGGGCAATCAGATCTGATTTTATCTGCTCTTAAAAAAATTGTTCTTATTGACTGATCTGTGCCTAGCACTGGCAATTGGTAAGATCATCCTTTTAATAGGGTTTTTAGTAATTACCTCTTGTTTTTCAGCCATAGAAGACAGTATCCTCCTATGTCATTACAACAGTTACAAAGTTTGATAGATAGAGATCGTATTGATATAACAACTCCAATAGATATCGCAAAAATCATAAAATCGGGAATATATAATATTTTCCCAGACCAAAAACACTTTGGAGTGCACCTAACAGATGAAGGAGTTGATAATTTTAAAGCAAAAATTAATATTGAGGTGCAGTGGGCAAGTGAACAAGTAATAGCAGCTATAGAGAAAAACGGAGGTGTAATCACAACTGCTTATTATGATCCACACAGCCTTTTCCTTTTAAAAAATCCAAAGAAATTCTTTCAAACAGGTCAAGCTATTCCAAGAAGAATGATTCCGCCCCCTGATGTTATTGAATACTATACAAGTGCTGAGTCTCGTGGCTATTTAGCAGACCCAGAAAAGATATCTCAGGAGAGACTGAAATTGGCCCAAAAATATGGCTATCCACTACCTCAATTAGAAGAAAATCTATCAATGTTCTTTCAAAGAAAAGACCCAAGGCAAATTTTCTTTGGTTTAGAACCTGGATGGGTTATAAATTTAAAAGATCAATGTATCCTCAAACCAAAGGATAATGAGTTATTACAGTTCTATGCGTCATAAGTCAAATTAATGTGATATGTAGTGTCAAAATGTAAGAAGTACAAGATATCTAATAAAACAACATTTGTATGGACAAATGATTGTAATGCAAAAAATATTTGTTTTATTTTACATGTAAGTACATTAACATATACAATAAAATTACATAAGTGTTAAGTCACATGAAACAAAATTAAGTATAGGTCACAAGTTGTTTTATCACAATAATAATGTTTTGATAATTGTCACTGTCTGATCACAAAATATTTTTAATATCTGTAATGATCAGGTTTGTATGGGCCTTCTTGAGGCACACCAATATATTTTGCCTGCTTGGGTGTGAGTTTAGTCAGTTTTACTCCAAGATGATCTAAGTGAAGGGCTGCTACTTCCTCATCCAGTTTCTTGGGCAGTGTGTGAACACCAATAGGATATGAATCATGTTTAGTCCAGAGTTCAATTTGAGCCAAGACTTGGTTAGTAAAAGAATTTGACATAACAAAAGATGAGTGTCCAGTAGCACATCCTAAATTAACCAACCTCCCTGCTGCAAGTATAATAATATGGTTGCCATTTTCAAGCTCATACCTATCAACTTGTGGCTTGATGTTCACTTTTTTCGCATTTGATTCAAGCCACTCCACATCAATTTCACAATCAAAATGACCAATGTTGCAAACAATTGCATCATCTTTCATTCGCAGAAAATGTTCCTTGCCAATAATGTCAATATTTCCAGTAGTTGTTACAAATATTTGTCCGATTTCTGCAGCTTCTTCCATGGTTATCACTTGGTATCCTTCCATAGCAGCTTGAAGAGCATTTATTGGGTCAATTTCAGTTACAATAACCCTTCCTCCAAAACCTTTGAAAGCTTGAGCACATCCTTTACCAACATCACCATAGCCAGCAACCACACATACTTTTCCCGCAATCATAATGTCTGTTGCTCTTTTGATTCCATCCAGCAAAGATTCCCTGCAGCCATATAAGTTATCAAACTTGCTTTTTGTTACAGAATCATTTACATTGAATGCTGGAACTTTTAAGACACCTTCTCTGAACATCTTGTATAAATTATGTACACCTGTTGTAGTTTCCTCTGAGAGTCCTCTGATTCCCTTCAAAAGATGGGAGTATTTTGTATGTACAAGGTTAGTCAAGTCTCCTCCATCATCCAAAATCATGTTTAGAGGCTGAAACAAAAAATAAATTTTTAGCTTTCATTGACAGAAATATTTAAGAACAATAATTGTTCTATAATTATTATAGATATATCCTTTAAGGTTAGGTGGAGTGCATTTTTGAAAATGAATGTTGATCTCTGAAAAATCTCTTTGCTCCCAACTATAGATACATCCTGTTTATACAATGTTTGCATGTGCTAATTAAAATAACTACCTGTCCATCTGGGAACATTAAAGTTTGTTCAATACACCACACATATTCTTCTTCTGTTTCTCCTTTCCATGCGTAGATTCCTATTCCCCGAGCTACCAGAGCTGCGGCTGCTTCATCTTGAGTGCTGTATATGTTACTACTTGACCACTGAACCTGTTAAATAAAGCACATATAAATAATAATCTAGAAAACTCACCGCTGTAATCTGGACAACTATGCTGATGCAGTATTGGAAGTTCAGGGCCTATTTCATATTATCACTGGCTTATTACTGTAAAAAATTCTTTGCAATCAAGCTAAATTGCTGGTGGCATAGCTAAATAAATTATATGATTAACTGACAGAAAACAGCCAAAAATAAAAGTTCTTTCAAAATATAACCTATTAATACTTATTACATTACACGGCAGGTTCAATATACATTAAGTATTATTAAATTATATTAATTATACAAATTTAAATAGATGAAAATTTAATTTATCATTAAAAAATATGGTTATTGTTAATTACACAATAACCATAATAATATCCAACATTAAATAACACTATAACATTTCTTATTATAATACTTCTTATTGCATCAGTAGAAGTTAGAGGAGCCAAAGGTGAATGATAATTTAACATAAGCAATGTGATAACCTGTGCCCCTGTGCCACCAGATATTTTTAATGTTAGGTTGCCAAAGTGATATTCGACGTAACATCTAACTATATTTGCCATGTTAATATTGACTACGGAAATGAAGTTATTTTGATATACCTACCTAGTTGTCTTGTAAATCTTGAAAAGACATTCTAGCCACAGCCAGATTATTTACAAAGCTATTATATTTAATGTTTGCAATAAAGTGCTAGTCTTCCTAATTAGTAAATGATTTTAATAATTATGCAGAACTAATTCACATTCATTATTAAAATATCTTTTATTTTTAATTGTATATAAGTTTTAACAACCATGTAATTAAAAATTGCGGTTGGGAATGAAAATCTAATATTTATATAACAGTCTATTTGAATTTAAGATATACCTAGTGAATATTTGAATAATATATTCTAAAACAAACATTTAGCTTTTATTGAAGTACCTAATCTTATCTCTCTGTAATCTTGAAACTTCTTTGAACAGTAATATTTCTTGGTTTAAAATAAAAATATCATTCTTTGTCCCTTATCTAGATATGCCTATTCAATTTACGTCTGATAAAATCTGAGATACTTGTCTTTAATATATTTATGACCAGTTGAGTTCTTCAAACATAAAAATGACAGCAGTTAAAATCTATATTTAGAGATTTAGATAAGCTTACAATAATCAGATAATTTTAGGTAAGAATATGCACAAAAATTGTGACTATCGAATCTGATATAAATTTTTAAGCTTGAAAATATTGATATCTTGACAAGTTTGCAAGTCTGTAACTCCTGTACACCCATGTCATACAAAGTGGCGTTGATCATGAAGGCTGAGATGAGTCTCATCAAATACCATATCACCAACGTCCACCCTCCCCTACAGAAATACAAGAATTTACCAAGACTTGCTTTGTTTGAGAGTCATTACAATCAAAAAAGTTAAAGCTTAGTTACTTACTTCAGCCCCCAATTCTATGAGAGTTTCAATAAGCACAGCAGTTTGCACAGTCATGTGTAAGCTACCGGCTATCCTGGCTCCTTTCAAGATCTTTCCAGGAGCGTATTTACGGCGGCACGCCATGAGGCCAGGCATTTCCTTCTCGGCCAGCATGATCTCCTTGCGGCCCAACTCTGCGAGCCCCTCATCAGCTAAAATTTTAACGCATTACAATATTACAACAGGCGAATGTTGTATCAATAAAGACTTTATCATATTTTATCGTGATGAGCAGATAACAATTTTATTACTGATGAGTGGTTGTAAAAGATAGTAGGTATTCATATTTAAAAACTTATCGCATTTGTAATAATTATCAGATTTCATAAATTAAATTGTGTAATCGTCCATTCACAAGAAATGATAATTTCCTCTCGGCTTATTAATCTAAAAAGGCTAGGTCAGGATAGTAGTGATATTTAATAGTACAGATGCAAGAACATTAATTTCGTATTTGTAACAGTACTATTCTTGAAAATCACATAATGTAGGTAAGATATTTAATACTTAAGCAGCATAATATTATATAGCAATTAACTAACACATGTGAAAATTGAAAGATAACCTATAAAATATATGAGCAAAATGTGAGTAAACTTATCTTTTATAACTACCGGGCGAGAACAATTACTTTGACTAAGTATAGTTAATTTTATGTAAATCAGCAACTACAAGACTTAGTACACATTTCTATGGATGAATAAAAAAAAACAATTTAAATACTGTAAAACCACTTACCAATTTTATACTGCATATTTAAGTTGATATTAGATTATCTACAAGAGAAACACAATGTTAATCCTTTTGTTGGTTAAGCAACAGTACTGTATATTGAATTGTAATTGTATTATACTAAAACAACAATAATTATTAAACTTCCGAACCTTATAAAAAAAGATGAGGTACTCGCATCCGACCAGATGAAATGATCAGAGTGAAGTGAAGTGAATGAAGTTCAACTGACTGAGACTGACATAAAGTTGAATGAATGAAGGCCTGTCTTGGTGTGATGTGATGTAAATTGTGATCATAATAATATATATTTATCTTACGTCAGTTTATAATAAATGTATGGATGTGATTGTGTTATGAAATTATGAACTGAACGAAATTGAACAATCAGCCCATTTCATTTAATTACTATAAATCGTAATCAATTAATTGAAGTACCTACCAGAATAAAACTATAATTAGGTACATTTAATTAACAGTTATTTACTTTAACTCAATGATCTTTTCAACAGACTTAAAAAAAAAAGGAGTTTCTCAATTCGACTGTTTTATTTAGTATTCTTTACATAAATTTATATTATAAACTGGCGTTGTTTGTTATCTCATAACCTTCGACTGGGTCAACCGATTTGGATGATTCTCTTTTAATTTGAAAGCTTATACCACAGCACCTTGTATTGGCTGATGTGGTCTCATTTCAATTTGGTCCAGTTTTGACAACGGCAACCATGAGAAAACAATTTTAGTCGGTTTTTTTTATAACACTAATTATAAACTATAAGTTTACTATTGAGATGTGTGATGTTTAAAAAATCTAAATTTTAATGTGAGGTAATTTTAAATAAAGTTTCAGACGTTTCAGTCCGCCAAGTTAAGATATTAATAGATACTACCATACATACTATAAAATACTACCAACCTGAGGCTATGTGGCGCTAGAATCGATTCTATTAGTTTATTTTTTAATTAATTTAATTAATTAACATTTTTAAAAAGTATACCTACCTAAAATAACCCGACTTTGCAACATATCCTATGATTAGATCATACTATAGATAGATACTATACTACGGAACTACCAAATGGCTAACAATAAAACAAGTGTGAAGAGTACATAATTGTTCCTTTGCTGAGCCATTGCACTGTGGATTGCATCGTCGACACCGACCATTGATGTGATCTTATGATATTGTGATAAATGTAATTCTTTTATTACGGATTATCGTTATTGCATTGCCATTACAGAAGAAAGCAGGGGCCGAGTAGTGTTTGGGACTGTGTTACTTAAAACTAGAGATTGTGTGCAAAACAAGCGTACCTACAATAAAATGCGGATTTTATTAAAAAATAATGAACTATAATTTTAATAATTAAAAATAATTTTAATACATAATATATTATGATCATTATAATTATTGTGATAAATGATCTAAGCTAATGTAATATTATCTAAGGATACATTGTTTCCTTCTTTTAATTTTAAAGTCGGATTAAATTTTTTTCTTGAAATAATTGTTTTTAAAAGTTGGTCTTCTAAATAAAAAATCAAGTAACTTGAAATCGTTTTATTTACCATAGAACAGTTTATAGAATAGTAGTTGTTTACAGAATAGTAGGCAAAACATAAGAATGATGTAACAAAATAATTACTTTGCTATAAATTTAATATCTGCTCAAAAAGTGGGTGGTATTCATTCATCGACTCGATGCCTACGATTCTAAATCAGAAACTTTCACGGCATGGCACTAGTCATCATACATATTCACCTATCATCCTCGTATAAGTATAAAATATGACAAGATCATCAGAAATAATCAATTCAGACTATAGATAGATATTCATGTACATATATACGCACATTTTTATGAAATAAAATGGTAAATAATAAAATAGTAGGTACACATTTCATAAAAATCTTACATAATTCACGCAAACATCATCCCTGTCAGCGATGCTCACAGACTAGTTTTCATTTAAATACACATTACTGATTTTGAACAACGATCTCAGCTCTGGCAAGTTCTGAAACAAACCATACGAGAATGCCAATTAAGTTGTTATTAATGAGCGTTATCGACGCTTATTAATTACAAATAAAGGAAGGTCGTGCGTAATGTTTTACACCAACACGATAAAAATAAATTAAACAGCCGATAAGATTTCGTACACGAAAAAGGCACTGATTACATTGATCAACATTGAAATATAGCAAACCTGTCGAAAAAAGTCATCATCAACATTATTGTCTACCATATATTATAATAAAACTTAGTAAGTCTCACATTTGTCATTAATATTCTTAAGTAATAAGACCCCATGCCTCATCGGTATTCTGATGCACATTATTTTCTAATGTATTGAATACAAGATATCACAATTGTTCGTGAATGAACATAGGGGTTTTATTGTGGCACATTAGTACAAATTGGGCAGACAGAAATTTAAAAATTAAAACGTAAAAAAATTCTGCTAAATATTATGAAAAAAAAAAAAAAAAACCCAAGAAAAAAGGTTTGTGCTAAAGCGACTTGCATATTATCAATTAAAAAATATACTTATGCACCTGATATTAACATTGAGATTCTATTTCTGTTTTACAACTAAATGTTGCGTATTACAAAAAAGAACTTTTATTTTGTCACATATGATGATGCACCATTTTTCTTAATATATAATGTTAAAGAAAAGAGCTTTTAATTACATATGTACAAATTTGTGAGCATACAATCAGAAAGGCAGTACCTCTTTATTCATCACAATGGACTTTTAAAATTCTCATTTAATGAAGAATATTATTCGTTATAACAGTTTTGAAAAGTAGATGTAATGGAATAAAATAATAGGGTAAAGATTATCTACCTGAAATTTAACTTATTTGTATCAATTTCAAACTTTATTACTTCAATCTTTGTAACGAATAAAAAGTATATAACACCAATATGGCGTATCATCTCGCCCTAATTAACGTTGACGGAATCTTATTACATTATACCAACCCTTTGTAGATTGACACATGCCTAAGTGTACAAAATATCTGTGATAATCATACACACCTCTCACACACTACATCGTACATAAACTCTTTCAGACATTTTACAAAACATAATAATAATTTATAAAATTCACAATCCCTTGCATAATGTGCATGCCTAAAATAACATACATCAACTTTCAGTCCATCTCTCTTTCATAATGTCACTCTTCTCTCACATAAGTAAAGATACCACAGCCACTGTATGTATCTAAAATACCAAATAGGAAAATGCTTCATTTTTTAAAATATTACGGAAAGATTTTGGTGAGGTACCTATACATAAAATTTTGGGATATGTTGAGCTGAGTGCATTGGACTTCTAGTTCTCCTTCTGTATTTGGTATTGCTTACAAAGTTACAATATAATCTAAAGTTTAGGCTTGAGTTTGACTTTTCTTAAATTTTTAAAGACAAACAATACAGGAGTAAAACAAAATATACACACCTTGGTCAAAATAGAAGCTTTAAATTTTATAAAATAAAATATTACTTAAATTATTAATTGCGATTGAAATATATAAAACAACATTAAATGAATCCAACGCACCAGTCAACTTACAAATAATAGTATGATATGACCTCCCAATACTTTAGAGTTTACCAGCAGTAAGTTGTCTGAAACTTCGTTACATCACTGTTGCACCATGATGTTTCAAATCTGGAAATACGAAGTTTGCGTTAATTACCTTTCAGATCTCAAAATATCTTGGTGCTCTCAAACAATTATGGATAAAATATCGCGAAATGCGCCACACCACCACCACATAATAATATGCTAAGTTACTGTAATGGTTTAAATTTAGAATTTTGAGGCCATTATGTTACAATAGAATTGATTTTGCTTAATACAATACATGTATTTCTAAAATATTATTAAATATTAGTAATATTCAGTTTAAAATGAAGGTATTTAAGAATAGTAAAAGCATAAGTTAAGATTAAGCGTAAGTTAAGTTTAATACATACATGATTCACTTATTACAGATCCACCACCTCATTCATCCTAAGCCATGATTAAAAAAAAATGTTTTTAAAGATATACAGCTAGCAGGACAAGAAATTTATGTTAGGGCCCTATCTCACTAGGACACCATGGCAGCGTCACCGTGGAGTCTTAAACTACCAAGTCTAGCTACACTACAGCTAGCCACAAGGGCCGTCAGTTTCATAACGGACTGTATGACGTAAGAGAAAGAGGATTCTTCCTTTTTTAGAAGATCAACACACTCCAATAATGTTGATTCGTCCGGGAGGGGCGCCCCAGGTAGCGCAAGTAGCTGTTAGTCGAGTGAGACGAAAAACAGCTCTATACAGATTAGTGCACCACTAGCGGATCAATTGGTTGCATAATCAAGCGGATTTCAAGTGAGGTACCTCCATAAAGCTGTAAACATTTTGTTCGTGGTGCGACTGGTTGATCCGCCACTGGTGTCCCTAGTGAAATACAGCCCTTTTATGTTAATAAATGTGACATAATTATTTTACTATAGTATATCTATTTCGTTAAGTCCGTTTTGGTATGCTCGTATGCCAGCATATACGTACGTAGGACGTACACATTATTTTAGTATAAGCGTTGTTATTTAAGGATGTACAGTTAGCAAAACAAGTGAAGTAAGATTTTTTAAATTTAAAGTAAGGAATAAATTAGTACTTAAGGAAAAATTATGAAATAAAATTTAAGGGCCAATAGCTAATGTTTATTATATTTTTGACCGCAGCACATACAATGTTGTACGCAGTGCTAAATCGACTACCGGTATATCACGGTGTTGAAGTGTACATACAGAACCACGACCATGTGAATACTGTACAGGTCAGGACTTCAAACTCATCGCTGGATGTACAGTGTTGTTTCGAAGTCCTCAACGAAATATGAGACAGCCCTGGAGTCCCCAAAATTTTTAATTTTTCCACTGCTTTGGAAGATGTGATCAAGATGTGTGATTGGAAAGAATTAGCTCACATAACTTTCGAGTGATGAACTGAATTTTGCTCAGCAAACTATAAAGAGCTAGGCTTGTTATTTGTCTACGCGACAGAATCAGCAACCATGAAATCTGTAGACGAGCGAAGTCACGGACATAACTTGCAGAATAAGCAAAAGTCCAAAGACTGGTGGATGCATGGAGGGATCTTTCTTGTTATTAATTAGACACATTCAGTTTTTTATACTTATTACGCTAACGCATACTAATAACCTTTTCAGTACACTTCACTACCTTACATTATGGAACAATTTTAAAGAAATAGAACAACTATATTATTTCTAATTAAGGCCAACACTCTGGTTAGTAGCTTGTAGCGGCGCGCTACCTACAGTAATATGAGCGCGCGCCTTACATGAAAACGCCTCAACAAAGAACAACACTATACTACGTCAAATACATGCGTCATCGTGAGCCTGGCCAATC
>DWQK01001144.1:0-16708 GCA_018231225.1 Noctuana stator
AAATTATATAATTATTCTTCTGATATGTTTTTAAGGTTTAACTTATTACTATTTATTCTATTTACTGGGAGATATTACGCTGTTGTTGTATTTCGTTTGTTGTTGAAATCTTTAATACAAAAATAACATACCAATAATGTTGCATGAACTCAAAAAGTATAATATGACGTAATGTACATTCGTATCAATTGCATCCGTCATGATTTATTGTTAGAACTGGAATTTTAAAATTTTATGTCTTTATACGGTCCGCACAATTTCATGGTGTTGCCTGTAATTATTTACACAACACACTTTAACTTTTTCACAGGCAAGTGCCTATCTATTACTTACTTATAAATAAAATAGAAATAAGAAAAGCGAAATGGAAAACGGTATTAACTTTGTAATTTTTTAATTAGGTACAGAAGGATGATTGAATAGCAAAATATCTCAGTGCATCTGTAGCGGGCGTGCTCTATAAGAGTCGTGGTCGTCATGCGAAGACTTTCCTTTCCCTATGTTTGCCAGATGTCACTCTTAATTTAAGAATAGGTACTCCTAATCTCATACTATTCTATAGGTACCTACTCCTAACTCACGATAAGGTCATAGTTCTAATGATTTCAATCATGGCTTCAGCGAGTAAAGAAAAGCCTTAACTATATAAAAAAAGAAACAGAAACAATGTTTTAACTTCTATATTATAATTTTCATTTTTAAGGAATTTGTAGTTTTTTTTCTCTCTTAATTATCCCTTATGTTTAGTTTTACTTCGAGTATAACGCACACGATACTGAGTGGTCTTCTTAATTTCTGAATCAAAAGTTTCATAAATATCTTGCTTGCTCCTTGGTCTTGGTATACTGTAAAGTATGAAAGATATAAAAAATTGAGAAAAGTGATTCTTAATTATATTTGAACTCAAAACTCTTGAGAACCTGTGTCATCAATACGAGTATGTCCAACTTTAATAAAACTAATTTACCTATCTTGATGTGACGACCAGTCGAACGTGGTTTCGCTTATTTGGTTGTTTTTGGTCCTCAAGTATTTTCTGCAGGTGAGCCTGAAATATTATTAAAATAATAGACTGGTAATATTATGACACTTTGGCCTTCTACAAAGAAATACTGCAAAGGAGTTTTTTTCATTGATTGATTGGTGACATAATTTCCCTACAGCTACCTCTATATTATATTGTTATTGCCTAATATAGGAGCCTTGTCTTTAATAAAATGAAATATAATTGAGGCACGCTACCGTGGACATCCAGGTTTTGATCAGCGCTTTTGGTCAGCGGTCGTCCAAACATGTCCACAGTTAAAGCCGGCAACAAATAGATGGAAACTCTAACCAAGCTGGCCAATTCTGCTTTAGTTGTGCTCGTTTACGTCTAAGTTCTAGCATGCCTTCAACCCTTTTTATGTCCTCTAGGTACGGGTCTCTCCCCACAACCGAGAAAGGCCTGGAGCATACTTCACCACGTTGTTCCAATGCGCATGGGTGGAGATACGGGTTAGTGGCCAACCCGTGTCGCATGTTGTCAAACCGCCCAAAGTGCCTCCGACCAGGTTTAACTACTGTTATTTGTCGACAACAACCGGGACTGACGGCTTAACGTGCCCTCCGAAGCACGGAAGTGCGCATCAAATTTGCGACTAGCGACCCATCCGAGTACCGGTCTAGCATAATATTATTAAATTAAACAGCTGATATGCACCCTTTTTCTTTTTCAATTGCACAGCTGATAAGATGTCTGTTATTCCAGACGCTGGTGTAAAGGAAGGGTCCATAGCATTTCTGAGTGACGTTGGTGGTGAGGCAGGCGGAGATGACGCCAATAACTGTTGCGGTGGGCCCGTGACCTACTACCAGTGGCCCACCGTGATCGTTCTGAAAGAGTGTTACAATTATAGTTCAAAAAACTAAATAAAACTTTTTAATAGTTACGTTTAATCAAACGAACTCAAAATCATTGCCTTTGCGTCCTTTGGTGAGTTCCTGTAGCCCTCTGCATCCATCATCAGACCCTGGATTGCATCAATGATCAGAATCCAAGGCTAATTAAACGAGTTTAAACTTGATGGGTTTGTGTCATTTTGTTAGTTTTCCTATAGCCACTATTCTAATCAATCTAATACTTAGATCGCCAATATTGGTTTATACCTCACAGAACCCTCCAGAAGTCTTCCGTCTTGCCCTTCTCGATATGTTGCCATGAGCAGCTGTGTGAACTGCTAATGTGTCCGGGTTCATGACAAACCTTCGAGATACAAATGTTTCGTCTTCTTCCGAATAGACTAGTTCCTTGCAGTTCACTTCTTGTTCCTGTAGTTAAGGAAAAAAAAAATTGTTTTAATTAAGTAGGATGGAGTTCTTAACCAAAGTCATTACTAACGCAATGTAGAACTGTGCTTCTATTAGGGCTTTAACAGTTTTTTTAATAGTTTTCCTTCAGGGCAACCTCAGTGTAGTTAATTTACAGTTGATCTAGTAGGTCACAGTAGGTAGTAGGTAGTAGTAGGATTCTTTACACGTACAATACAAATCTGGCTGATAGAGTCGGAGTCCACGCCATCCTTAGCGCAGATCATGCTGGCGTCGATGATGTAGTGGTAACGCTCTGGCCAGCGCTTCTTGCAATTCTTCTTTGACACCAGCACTGCGTCTGTTTCTTGGAGATCTGGCGAGTTTATCGATGATCTGCCGACCTATGCATGCATTCGAATAAGTTCATAGCATTGATTTCCAGTGGAATTACTTACAACAATTACAATACGTGTTGGTTAATATTAAATAAGCAAAAACTACCCTCACAGTTCTCTGAAAGATCTTTATGTAAGTCTGTTTGGAAATTAATTTCTAATTTAACAGTGTACTCGTAAATAAGACCACCTTTTGTATACCTTATAGTTTTAAGCAATTCCATCGTTTTTGATTTATTTTTCGTATTACTAATAATTGTATACCAACAGTTGTGTTAGTACTCGTATTAACGTCGTCTGTCAGATAATAGTTAATTCTTACATCTCCAAACCGATCTACAGAGCCCCATCCAGCAATAGAGCCGACGGTTCCAGCATTCTCCAGCTCGATACTATTGTTATTGTACGCTATCTTCTTAGGGATGAAGTCGCAGCCTCGCACACGCCTCTCAAAGTTGAAGTCATCTTCAACCTTCACGACAGCTATGTCATTGATCATCCAACGTATATTGTCCAGTTTATCGCCATCGTAAACGTAATCTTTAAATAGTTTCATATTATTAATAGAAGTAGCTTGCTAATTGAAGCTATTCATAAATCATAATGAAGTGGTTAAGTGATTGGATGCATACAGTTCCACATTAGTGGATTGGTTGATAATGGTGTTATGTTTTGAATGATTCTTGTAATTTGTTATTTATTCTATTGTTATTTCAGCTTTAGGCGCCCTTTTGATACCACTGCACCATCTCACTTATCATCAATTCAAATTTGTTGTCAAACGTAAGTTTATTGTAGGTATTTAAATAAAACTAGCGAATTAGAATTTTTGTCGTTATCACTACATAGTATAAAACAAAGTCGCTTTCTCTGTCCCTATTTCCCTATGTACGCTTAAATCTTTAAAACTACGCAACGGATTTTGATGCGCTTTTTTTAATAGATAGAGTGATTGAAGAGGAAGGTTTAAATGTATAAACGTTCACGGTTTTCTGCAGTGTATTTAGTATCAGTATTGCACCCGTGCATAGCCGAGGCAGGTCGCTAATCTATACTAATATAATAAAGCTGAAGAGTTTGTTTGTTTGTGTTTGAACGCGCTAATCTCTGGAGCTAAAAGTCGGGTTTAAAAATTCTTTTTGTGTCTGATAGCTACTTTAATGAGGAAGGTTACAGGCTATCAAGCGTTACGTCACAATTCTTAACGCGGGTGAAACCGCGTGACACTGCTAGTAATTATATAAAATGCAAACTAGCGTCGAGTATTGATCATACAAGTTGTTTAAATGAGGGTTACAGTATAGTTTGGGGGTTGTGATTCATTAGGCGATATGTCGACGGTTCATACGCCCGGAAACTCTTTCTCGGTGTAGAGTAGGTTACGTTACAGAGGAGACATCTCAAAAAGGTGAAAAAAAGTAGTTAATAATAATAGTAATCACATGATTCTGTTCATGTGACTACTTTTTTACTTTATGTTATATATGAAATAAAATAACGCTCCACACTCACAACCCCACACTAGGATTCCCTGTGTCGTGGGTCCATGGACACACACAAAGACAAATACACAAACACCCAGACCGAGAACAGAAATCTAAATTCATCATTTTCATTTCTGCCCCGCCGGGGATCGGATCCGGGACCCTTTGAATGGTGGACTGGCATGGTAACCACTACACCACGCGGTCACAATTCTCATATATTGAGCGTTTACAATTACAAACTTTGTGATAAATTTTGAAAGATAGCGCTGTGTAGTTAGACTTGTATTGTTCATGTCAATTCAGTATAATGAGAGCAGTAAGTAAATGTGCTTACTTCGCATAGTATATAAGGTACCTACTTCGCGTGCAAAAACAAACTGTAAAGCACAATAATGGAACAATTTTTTCGTAACAAACCTTAGAAGGTTCTACGATACATGAGAGGGATCAAGGTAAAGTAAGGTACATGGAGACGATCTAATTAAGTATTAAAAAAAAAAACAGAATAAAAACATTTTCAAAACTATAGGCACTTATTTGCCATAAAAAAGTGTGGCGTAACCACGGTTTTGATACTTTTTATATCTCGCCACCTATTCCTGCAACTTATATGTAAAAGTTATATTCATTAATATCACTTTCCTGCCTATTAACGCCTCTGTTGTCTATGCTTTATTACCAAAGGCATACATCGAAGCACGCGAGCACCACACGTGCCTTATCCATGACAAATATAAATGAATAAGCTTACACATCAAATGTAAACAGGTTGATTGTGTTTGTTATTCAATGAAAGTCTTCGTTATTATCATGAATTCAAATTCAAAAATTTTTATTCATCATAAGGTACACGTATACACTGGATGAACGTCAAATAATACGGAACATCGGCTTTAGGCACCCTTTTAGCTAAGGTAGGCCGGGAGAAAAAAGCCGGCGGAAAAAACTCTCGGCACTCCTTTAAAATCAAATGTATAAATTACAAGTTATTAACAAATTATGCAGTATAGCTTAAGACTGATAGTGAGCAAAAATTATATAAAAAATTATGTCCTAAAATTATGTTATTATAAAAAAATTATGTAATTATGTACAAATATAAATACATATAAATAATTATGTATTTATATATATTTTACGTTCAAAACTTAATGATTATAAATTGCATTATGTATTATAGTTTTTAAATTTTGTGTATTAGAATTATGATTTTGCATCTATACCTAAGTTAATATAATCAATCATTCTTTTATCCTACGTCAAATCACCTCATAAAACCAACAATAAAGAGAATCGCCGTTCCCATAGCATTAGTCATACGTATTATAATGATCACATTGAGTAAACAATACGTTTTATTTTATATCACGTAACTATATAAAAACTTTAACAATACAAACCAGAAGCATATTTTTGCATACCGACATGCAAATCGAACTTGAGACGACTACCGATCTCCTTGACTCTTCGTTAGTCAAAGGCAAATGGTGTGAACAACAGACGGAGAGCGATTTATGTAACAAAATTGTAATCGATATTGATACTTTAGTAGAATTTCAGTCGCTGCTTTGTGTTGGGATCTTGAGTGGACTGTATTTCTTTATCTTAATGGTCGCAGGAGAAATTTCTTTTCTTCTGCGACCATTGCGACCAGCTAGCGAAATTATACACAGACACGATCACACAATGCACAATTTACACGACAGTGTTGCCATAGAGTCCATAGACAACTTATGAACTAACTAACTAATTTTTGTGGCCGGCAACACGTTGCTGTGGCATTGTGTTTCAAAGTGCAAATTTGACAAATAATAATATGATATAGAGCATATAAACAGATACGTAGTAAAAGTATAGAAAGTTATGATATAGTATATAATATATACCTACATACTGATCATCGAAGCAATATATATATGTTTGTATTAGATAGAGATATTATGTTTGGTATAAGAAGTGTTAAATGATTAAAATTAAAAAACTATCTATTAATAGTATGGTTCAAAAGCAATACCTGTCTAACATAACAAATTTTGATAAAATATGTGTGTCAAACACCTATTACCGTTGCAAACTTTCATGTAAACCAGCAAAGATATTTCTTTGTTTGGCCAGCAATTGTATCGACGGTGTAGTGTAGTGGATGTCCATCCGCTGGATGTGTTGACAACTAACAAATAACGAGCCTCTAACGAGTAGCGGCGAGTGTCGAGGGGACATGCAAACGCGATCGGCCCAATAAAGTTGATGGAGAGGGGACGAAGACAAATTTTATCCTTGTTGTAGATATAGATACAGTTTTCTTTTATATTAAATTTTTTCACTTATTTTATAGGAAGAAGCCGCCTTCGCTCCGAAGAAAATGAAGAAATTTAAGCATAAGTACTGGCAGGTTTAGTGAAATCTGTAGTAAATTATTGGTATTAATAATTTAGTGTAGATTTTAATATTAGTAATATAATTAAGCTGAAGAGTTTGTTTTTTTGAACGCACTAATCTGAGGAACTATTGGACCAATTTGAAAAATTCTTTTTGTATATGATAGTTACGTTACTATATGTTACTATTCTTAATGCGTAGCACAGCTAGTTTTATAAAATTTAAACACCATATTTTTGTGCTGCTGAAATAATATCAATTAAAATTATTAACAACGATAACATTTATCACAAAAAGAGTACTTCAAGAAATCGCAAAAACATTCTCAGGAAACCGAAGCAGGAATAGTCGATACAATCGTAATTAAGGTTAAATACGCAGAAAGTTAAGCCGAATACTACACAGCAACGCATTCCATTGTGAATCATCAACATACATCAGGCTATTGTGACTGTGAGGAGTACTCCATTATTCAGCCTTCAGTCCCACTGTCCGGTACTGCGCTGCCTGACAGCTGAAACGTCGAAGAATGCCTGATCCATCAGGAGCTGTCGATCCTGTCGTCTTTCGGATAATGGATGCTATTGCGGAAAGATTGTGTGGTTAATGACTTACTGGTTACTTAAAAGCCCAAATTCTACCATTGAATTGGAAAGTTAATATTTTTCTTAGAAAGTTAAATAAGGTTTTCTTCTTTGTTTTGACTTTTGTTTGGATTGGCTTTTGTTTAAAATCTTAACGGGTACATTATGATTTTCGACTGTTTTTCGATCTCGGTGCATAGCAGTTTGGCGTGACGACATTCAAATGGCACATAACGAGTTTGATGCCTGATGCATGGAGTTTCAAATTCTTGTAATACTCCGGTAAAAAAGTCCGTATGTCTTCTGAAAGACACTTACAATAAACTTCCATCTAAAAGAGCCATACGTTAAGAATCTAAGACGACTTGAAACACAACTTGAAATTATTATCAATTGAAGCTCCAAGAGCCACACAATAGAAATAGTCCGTTCTGTCGTCACCGGTCATCTCATATAGCGTGGGTTCACACACGACCGTGTGAAGCCACGGTTGGTTGGCCCCGACGTCTTCAGGTATCGTCTTGTTCAGACACGGTTCCTTGGCTGCGTGGGAACAGTGGTTCGAATATTTGGGGATATGCCTCGAGAACAATATCGTGTTCTTAATTGGATATTAATTGATTGTGGCTTGAAAGAGTTCAAGTTGTTTTGTTTAGTACAACGAAACTTTGCGAAAGTGTTGGTTTAAATAACTTTACGTTTTAGTGAATCGGATGTGATTTATGGTTGTAGTGACCTTTTTGGTCCGCGTCTTAAATGAAGTTAGGGTCGCCGCTCAATGATTTGTGTAGAATATGTTGATTATAATCACTGAATTAAATTACTTTATGGAGGTTTATGTAGGCTTGTTTGCAAGTTGCAACCCATACCTTTTTGCAGATCTCTACCCTATAACAATGAAGGCCTGAAGCATATTTTTCACGCAGTTTTAATGTATTTGGTCATCACATTAAATTGACTGAATATTATAAATAACTATAAATTATTAATCTCCTTTTCAAAGCGTAGTAATTTTGTGAATCGACTGAAGTTGAAATTATTCATGGTATAGTATCTCCCAATTTCAGGAAAAATATTTTAAACTGAGAATAATAACATTAGGAGAATTTATTTTTTTATTATTGGATATTAGAAGAAATTTTCTTTTTATAATTATTATTTATAATTTTGTAAATTTTTTTGTTATGTAATATGTTTATATTATTTACATAACAATAAATATAAAAATATGTCATTAAATGCAGGTGATAATAAATATATTCTAATGTAGTAAAAATTGTATTTGTAACAAAAAACTATTTTATCAGACTTTCTATGACTGTTTTATGAGTGTCTTTCATGAATATCTTCTTCCTCCACGCCAGTTTTTAAGAATATTTAGCTGATTATGTACCATTTATATGGTAAACAAACTTTATACCGTAACAAATTCTTAGACATACGAGTAACCCATTGAAGCATCGCGCAAATCAGGGGAGGACTGTGACCGATTAGACGGTCACAGTCCCTGACCACTGGTGTTCCCACGTTGACCTGACCCGGTAATTTATTGGCCCCAGTGCAGGTGCGCCTTAAAGAGACAGGGCTATCACTTGTATGATTCTTTTCAAGGATTTTTGAAGTGTCGTAATTGGCAAAGTGGATTTTAAAGAAAGTTTTTTTGCGCCGGCTTTTTTCTCCTGGCCTACTTTAGCGAAAAGGGCCTAAAGTCGATGAACCGTATTATCCAATGTATACAAATACGTTATGCTGAATAAAAATTTTGAGTTTGAGTTTGAATACTTCAAGATTTTTCTAGGTGGATGACGATCCTAATTACACCGGCACGACGGAATTTAATATATTTTTTGTTATGTTCATATTCTTATAAGAATTTATGATAAGACATATTTCAATTCCCTTTATCAACTCGCAGCCCTACGCCCACTTACATACAACTTGTGATTTTCTTAAGTCGTGGACACATGAGGTCATAGTTAAGTAAGTAAAAACCAGAGGGGCGTTATGGGAAGTGAACACGGTAACACCACCATAATATATAATGCACACCAAGCTTTACCGCCTGTAATATACCATTCAGAATATATTATCATCACTTACAATGGCTAATTAACTCGGTTGCCATGATTTTTTGAAAAAATTACGCGCTAAAATGCCAAACAATCACAAATGTTCAGAAGTTTTTGTTTTGCTTTGTATTTTAATTTAATTTGCAAATTAATTTTTAATTATAATACGTTAATACTTTATTACGATTTTGATTAAGCCTTTTAATTATTTACTATTTATTATTAAGTACTTAAGTGGTGGCTTTGTTCTTTTATTATTTTTTTTTTTATTTGCATTCATGCAAATATATGAAATACTTTACATATTATAATAATATATACTCGTATGTACTGTTAATACTTTCGCAGATAAGGGCTAGTTTTGTAAGCATCCTTCTTACAACTGTTCCCTCTATTCATCCTAGATCACCAATATACGAGTATAATAAATTCGTAATTTAAAGATAGAAATATATTTCTGTCCTCCGCTCTTACAATAGGTTAGTAAAGGACAAACATACTTTTATATACCTTCGTTATGGCAATTCGGAGACACATTAAATACTGGGAACAGTCGTAAAGCTATGGAGATATTCCTTACCTTCAGTAGTAGGTTGATTAAGTATAAATAGATAATATATATGTCTTTAGAACGATTACAAATGCTGATGTTTATGTAAAAACATCTCTTTAGGATATAAAAAAGATGCACTGAAAACCGTTATATAACCAATTGAAGCTAACTTCAGCTAACTTTACGTTTTTACTCGTACGTGTCACTCAATTAACAACTCAATTAGTGTAACTATGAATGTTTAAATAGGCTTAATGGGGCACAGCTAACACGGAACTCAAATTATGTCGCACAACACTTTGTTTGATGCACGGCTCCGTCTGCAAAAACTGCAATTAATGTCATAATGTAATGCAAAAGGATCCGATGCCATGTGAATTATCATTAGAAAAAAAAAAACTATAATTGCACTATTGTCTCATCAAGGATATCGCGTTTTTACGCCGTTTCGCAAAACAATGGCGCTGATGTGTAAGATTCCGTGATTGAGTAAGTCAGTACCTGTCACAAAGTAGTTTATTGACAGTGTGTATAGTAGCTGTTATGGTATCTGTTAAATCTAGCATAACTTTTAGGGTTCCGTAGCGAAATGGTAAAAAAGGACCCTATTACTTAGACTCCGCTGTCAAATCGACTTCAAAGGACTCAAACGGAGGAGGAGGTTCTTAATTTGACTGCATTTTTTTGTTTGTAACCTCAGAACTTTCGACTGGATGAAACGATTTTGATGATTCGTTTATTTGAAAGGTGCTTCGCGTTTGGACCCATTTCAATTTGGTCCAGTTTTGACAATGGTATCTATGAGAAAACCATTAACTCATAGTAAGTTCACGATCTCTATTTTTTTCACTAATATTCTTTGATTCTTTGTTCCGTTTACTCAAAACTAATGTTACTCATTCCACACATTATATAACCTACGACCCGCATTCCCACGTCTACGCTCCAAGGATCACGTCTTTTCTGCTTTGCTGACCACGACCACTCAAGGAACTTTACTTAACCTTTGTTTGAGTACTACATAATTTTCCCTTATTGCCAAATTTAACTCTGTTGTCTTGATCAACTTTCACATACGTTAAGGAAGAACTAATTTACCATGAAATAATATTTGTCACAATATTTTCTCCAATCTTTAAAGATCTAATAACATTTCATAAGAAACTATCTATAAGAATAACTACAGCAGATGCTAATGATGCTTAATAGGGCGATTTTTATGTGAATTGTTAATCTAAATGTTCTCTCTGACCAATCTCTGATCTAATAAATCGTAAAGTACCTAAATTGTACCTAATAGGTACTTTTAAATCCAAAACTATGAAGGTATAAACGGAGATCGGTTTAAAGATAAATCTACCGTATTCTGCATTTTAAATTACAACCCAAAAAAATTTGGACTTCCTGTAAGGATTACGACGAAACCAAAGAACATTTGATCGTAAAACAAACTGATCCAACTCACCTTTATATGCGTCATTCGATGGTAGTATAAGTTGGAACTGGCTGTGAATCTCTTCCCGCAGTGCTGACATTGATGAGGCTTTTCTCCTGAGTGTATTCGTCTGTGAGTATTGAGACTACTCGAGGTGCTGAAGCCTTTATTGCAGACCATACAGACGTGTGGCTTCTCACCTAAGAAAGAATTACGACTGTAAGGCATAGATATAGAATTGTTACTGAGTTCGTGCTTACCTTTTATTTATTTTAATTCAGTTTAATTTAATTGATTATCAAAACTTCATTTACTTTGCAAATGTAATATAAATATATGTAAATTACGACGAATGGTAATAACAATAGATTCTTCAACACATATGAGCATAAGTTTGTTTAAATTGCTCAAATAATTTAGGAGGTACAAACGTTATTTAAATAAAACTCATGTATCTACTAGTTTTTATAAAGAAGGAATTTTTTTCTAGGGAAGGAATGAATGATGTTTATTAAATTTCATGTTAATTTTAAAAACAACTCACCTGTATGTGTTCTCATATGCCTCTTCAATAGTGACGGTCTATCAAAAGCCTTCCCACAAACTTCACAAGGTAATAACGCTCTTTCTGATTTCGTCGGTCTCCTTTGAATTTTAGGAGTCATCTCATGTAGTTCACTTGAAGATCCCACTGAAGAAGATGTTAAGGAATCTCCAGATACCGACTTGTGTTCATCTTCTGCGCCTGAAGGTGGAGAAATTGGTAATAGGACTCGAGATAGGAGGGATGTGGAAAGGTCTAGTGGAGAATCTGTAGAAAGAATAATACAATAAAATTTGAGAAACATTTTTACGCCGTAAGATTACATATTTATAGGTGCACTCAAGATGGATCTTAATCTTAAGTTCAGATTATTACTCTTAAGTGATATGGATATACTCAATTGTTAATTTAATTCTAAAAACAAATGAGTAGGTGACACAGCCAGTTTCAAAAATATCTAATTAATGTTAAATTGAAAGGAACATATTTAGTTTATTTGAAAGGAAGACGTTTTAAAGATTCATAATAGGTAATAATATAAAATTTCATAAGTCCTAATAATAATGTAATTAAATATCCAAATTATATAAGGAAACGAAGACAACCATAATAAAATTCTCACACTGCGTGTGTCCGACAAAGAAAGATCTTCACACGAAATTTCAAGTTTCCATTTAAAGGGATATGGCCGATGATTCAGGCAGTGGTTTTGTTTATAATTCACTTCAAAAATGTTGCCATTAAAAATCCTGATCCAATCAAGCCAAAACATTTAATGAACCAATTAATTGACAACCGTAAAAACTTTGTTATGGAGGTCTAGACAATTTATGTTTATTGCGAAGTGTATTTTAGTTGAGTGCCGTCTTAATTAGACTTTCGATTCCGTATTGACTAAGTTTCATTTCTGGTACGCACAAAGTTATAATCTATGGATATTGGCAATAAATCTTCTTAGCGAAGCGGCTGTTAGATGGAACAGATTAATTAGCTTCGGAGTGTTTCAGTTCTAGATCGGTGGATAGGTGTTTGTTATCAGTCGCAAGTACTCGTAGGTATGTTTCATGATTAGTGGAATGGAAATTCTCGATATGGAGCGACGAGCGTCAAATTGATAGAATCATTTCTACAGCGTCTACGGTTGAAGCTATTTTATTTGCAAATTGATTAGCTTTCATGTCTAGTGTTTCATGTATTATATCTCTATTTATATTTTTATTTTAATTTTCATTTAGTTTTTTGTTGTGACAAGGGTAATTGTTTAACTTTAATGTACTCGTAACTATGTGTAACTTTATAGTGCCTTGGTGAATGAATAATTCTATTGAAAAAAAAAACTGTTCTATAAATATTTTAATATTGCTTTTTAATCTCTCTTAAATACCATTTGTTTTTATTATTGTTGTTAAAGTCGTAACGTAACTGGTTCTTGTGGTGTGTTACTAATCTAAAGAATATAAAGATAACCAATATGATGAAAGTTAACATACTGTCAAACACTTACATTGCACACTTTAATCATTTACAGCTGGTTTCTATATCCCATCTGTCCGTAATCTCTTCTAAGTAGTTGATAGAACAATAATCACTGAGTATTGTGGAAGGATATGTAATATTACGGCCATCCCACAACTGGGTTCAAAACCTTAGCCTACACAACGTCGGTACATCGAGCAGTACAAAACGGGCAAAATATTCACACTTATATAGGTATCTGGATGCTTTGCAATCGACATCTGGATGTCGATACGAAAATGCCTTTCTACTTAACATTAGCGATGTTTTTGCGGTACAGTACGTTTCCGTCGACAGCTGCGTTCGAATTATCGATACGGTCGCCGATCGGATCGCCTTTGCCGCGGCAAACGGAGCCGCGTTCGTTATCGTATCGCATATAACTTAACTGGTCGTTTAGGCCGCGTTCATTGTGGTGTGGAATTGTTTTTAAAAGTCCAAAAGTCTTTATTTGATAACACCATAGTTGTAATTGTTTAAGTATACACTTAAGAAAATTGTAAGGAAATAATGCCTCACGTGAGCCCTACACTAAAACTCCCCGTTTCATGGATGCCATCGACACATACACCAAAACAATAAAATATACAAACAATTAGATCAGAAATCCTGGATATCAGGAAAGGATTCAAACCCACATCTGTACCGGGACTCCCTTTTCTAACTGACGGGATGGTAGTGGGTTTTAATTACCCACACACCCAAAAAACACATAAAACTAAATCTTTGTGAACGATTTTTAATTTTTTTTTTCGTTGTGAACGAACGGTATTTAAATTTTTCCAAATTATATTATACAGGTATTTGAAACATAGAATTATTTTCCACCATATCCACTGCCTTAGCGTTATAAAAAAGCAATCACAAACCGAACTACCGGCGCGGGCTCTTTGTGAACTGACTAGCAGTTTATTTGCAATTGTATGTGGGACAATTTGGTACAAGGATGAAAAAAGGAAGACTAACTGTGATGTTATTACACCTTAACTATCCCCAAAACTTACTACGAAATAAACTATATGGTTTAAAAAATGATGACTGAAGGAATATTTTATTTACAACGCAAATATCCTCACCTTCTAAGATTGAGTCCATAGTCTGTCTGTACAAATTGTTCCTCATTCTGACGAAAAATAGTTCTTCAGGTCTCTCTGGTAGATAGTACACGACGAGTTCTGTATGCGCTGAAACAGGCTTCACCGCTTCGTACACTGGCTCTCCTTTCACCTTCGTACAGACTAGGTTGACCTATCAGAAGATTAAAAGCAACAGATACAGTTATGAAGAAGAAAAGAGGTCTTTTCAAAATAAAAGATAATTTTAATGGCATAAAAGGAACAAAGAAATTATAAAACCCAAATATCTTCGTACTAGGATTATTTTGGAAGGTAATCGTGTCCTCGTGAGTAGTAACGTATCCATTAAACAACCTAAGATAGTACTTCTAAGTAACCTAATTAACGTTGGAAGTCTACACGGGTTACAGTGACTAACTTAACTCTAAGTAATTTATTGTATTTCTTTTGATCACCCAACATTTAGCATACCATCATGAGTAAACTTTGAAAGAAATGAGAAGAATGTTTATTACTTACTTGGGGTCCATAATTCTCTGAGGAGCGCAAGAATCGAACCCAATTACAATGTCGCACCTGCACGCCACCGGACGTGCACACCTCGTCGAAAAGGCCGAATCGGTGACGGATCTGCAACAACGAAAGGTAATTTTAATACAGCGGAATTGTTTAAAAATTTTTTAACAAATCCACAATAATATTCTTCATAAAAATTCAAAAAAAAGTTGCCATTGTCCAACTCGAAGAACCAAAAATGTTTTTCATTTCAAAGTTTATTGACCTACGAGGCTACGAGACTTCGCTTAATCAAAAACATGCAAACATAGCGAATCACTTCTAGATTCTAAGAAAACTGCATTTGAAATATTTAAATAGTCACTATAATTAACGCAGTTGATTAATATAGTTTAAAAGATCAAATTTAAAACAGATTCTGTGTAGTGCAAATGAGCAGTATATATTATGCGAAAATAATGCGACAGAATGCTGCAGAACATTAATAAAAAGTCTGTATAAAGATCTAGAATCTGGTTCTATAAATAACTGAAACGATGCAACGCGGTACATTTTAAATGAAAATTAATTGACCTTATCAAATCTTTATTCTCGGTCTTATCTCCGTAAATAATATTTTCTTTAGAACGCGCCGCGAATGAACAATTTCTATTGAAGCGATCCGATTTGATTGTATTCGCATATCAATTAGATATAATAGTCAGTTTGTATCTGAAAACGTTAGAACTTTAGTCATTTGTTTTACAACCAACGAGAAGTAGGCTTTCTAAGCGATCTATGATTAAAAGAAATTAAGTAAACTAAGAAAACGAAAGTAACAGATTTTAAGTAAAAATTTAATTTTTAGTTCACTTCCAGCTAAGAAGAAAGAAATAACGTTAATAGTTACAGACTTTAATAACTCATTTAGAGGAGATACATAGATCCCCTTACTTTTTGAAGTCGGTAAAAATTAATAAACGCAATTTTTGCTGTACTTTTTTACTGTATTTTCTTGAATATGTAAATTATGTTCGTCCTACGGATGTATACGTCATGGCCCAAATGTAAAAACTTTTTACAATCTAACGGGCATGGGAGCCGTCAGTTTACAAACTGAGGAAAAATAATTTTCTGAAAAGCAAATTCCGAAAAGTCATTTCATTTAGCGTAGCGTGTTTTAATTAGGTTTATTTAGGGTTAGGTTATCTATTTACAATATATAGAGTACTTGACCATACTGTCATACAAATTACCTTTACAGATTACTTTTTACCAAAATCTTTTGACCGCTTATCGTTCAAACACCCTCAGTGAAGCCTCGACTAGCGGTTAAGTAGTCTGAGTGCAATATGCATAACTGGCTTATCATAACAGATGTAAATTGCGCGCATTTCTCTAATAGGTTCGTAATAGATGGCAGCGATAAGGCAGACGCGGCAAATGAGCGGCGTAGTATCGTAAAGTGCCCATCACGAGAACAGATCTGAGAGGCAGGGAAGACACTAACCTAGTCTTTTTACAATAAATATTTTATATTTTTGTTCTGTAAAGCTGCTTTAAATAGTTTGATTTGTTTGAATGCTACGGTGTTTTTGTTCGACGCAGTGAATTTATTTAACAGATCGAAATAAATGCATAATGTCTCGGACATTATATTTTATTCCTCTGATTGAACAACATGCTTTTATCGTTATCCTTTGGAAGGACATCTGTGATATATTAGTAATACTAATAATTCATAATCAAATATAGTTATTCTGGACAAAAGCTTGCATACATGTGTCATTAACCTATGTAATTAAAAGATCGCTGCGGTCCTTACATAGTTGTATGGCTTTAACCCTTTTTATGTCCCACTGCTGGGCACGGGTCTCTCCCCAC
>DWQK01001145.1:0-16707 GCA_018231225.1 Noctuana stator
GTACCGAATTATTTGACGTTCATCCAGTGTATACGTGTACCTTATGATGAATAAAAATTTTTGAATTTGAATTTGATTCACGCGTTATGCAATATTTGTTTATATAGGATAAGAAGAAGATTGAATAGATCTAATGTAATCCGACAGTCGCATTCGTTTCGGAATTTGCATGCAGCACTTATGCAGAATATTCGTCATAATATGCGACGCTCCGTGGCGGATCCCGTTACAGTCACGTACCTTGTACCTACTCCGGTATCTGTGATCGTTGCGAAAAACAATATTATTGTTACGTCTTTGTAACGTCTTCATTGCGGTCTCTTAGAAAAGCAATGTAATTGAGACTCTTATTCTACAACAATTGCTTAGAATATAGAAAGTTTGAGATCACTCTACTGGTTGGTCAAAATTGATCTGACGAACGTCAGAGACTTGGGAGTGGTTAGCGGAAAGGTGGGTAATGATTCTGTACAAGTTAACTGTTTATTTAAATACGTTTTACCGGCCACACTTACATGAGGTGACATGCGACCTCAGGCAGGACACGAGCCTGCTTAAGGTTGGATGTCGATGTCCATGGGCGGCAGCGACCATTTAACACTAGGTGGCCTGCATGCTCGTCTGCTACTGCATATCATAAAAAAAGTTTTATTGAAACAAAGAAAATATAGAACTTATACCTATCTACGTATCGCATTAGTCTGGCATTGCAACGATTGCACGTGATTATGTGCAACTTGTATGGTATTAAGCTACTGCTAATACGATACTGAATGATTATGACAAGCCTACGATTTTATGTTGTGCAAGGTCAATACAAAACTTTAACTTTGTGAAATAGACGTGTAGGTAAAAGGGGTATTGGATCTTTATTAACGGTACAGGTACTTTGTTTTTAACTAGAATGACGTCGTTTTGACAGGTGTAAATGTCAAATGTTAAATTAATGTTAGGTTTTCTATTAGTGGTGTCTCTAAAATATCAAATAATATTTATTGACAACAGCCAACTTAGTAGTACCTATGTAAGAAGTTAGACGTAGGTAACTTTTATATCTTAATATTATAGCTTGTTAACGGGACGCAAAGTTTACAGTATGACGCATACATTATAAATAGTTCATAGGATTTAATCGTATCTCAGCCAGAAATTAGCCAGCGGTCGACATTAAAACATTAGTTCCAGCACAATACCACATTTTCAAGAAAAACAAACGAAAGCTCGCATACTAAACTGCTGCCAAAATAGAAGTCTGTTTATAATTAATTTATACATTTCTTAGAAAACACTGTAAACAGACCGGCCACCCCTAATTACAGTGACGGTTTGCCAACGATCGTACATATTATGTACTCGTAAGCTCGGTGAGATAACCGGTATACATAGATGCTGGCAGCGAAGTCGCGTCGATTGCTCTGTGCTCTCTGTTTGTAAATATAGAGCAGCCAGTGCCAAGGACGCGCCCTCCGCGCCGAGAGGAGAGATTAGCGACTGCGACCAGACAACCGAGAACTCTTGTCTCTTTGTACGCGATACTTAATCATTTGTAGCTTCAAACGCCGGCCTCGCCGTCTTATTGTTCAAACAAGCTTCTTAATATAAATTCTTTTGTAGCTCCGTATAGATACTATGCTATGATATGCTGGTATGATCAAAATCTCATTATTAGTTTACTAAAGGCAAGGCCAAGTATGAGATATACATTTTTACCTAGAACTTAACTAAGTCTAAGATGGAATACATATTTAACCCTCCATTTTCCAATTCTAGTTAGAAGTTTAAAATTTATTATATTTTTCGTATGCTATTTGACTTTCATTCAATGTATATAAATATCTTAATATAGGTAATGAATAAAACAATTTTATTTTGTGGACTCAATACTCAGTAAACACATTAACAGCCTCAAGTGTCTGTTCTCTGAGCAGCAAGCAATTACCTAGATGAATCGGCCAGTGTACTCGGAGCTCGCTAATAAATCATTTATAACGGGCGTTTACACTTACCGCGCATGTTTACACAATAGAACATGTTACATTGTCTATCAATATGTTATAGTGTCTAGGATGGAAATAATGAACATATTTTTAGCACCTCGTATAATAGGAATGTGTTTTATGCAGTCGCATGATGTAAGTACAATGTTTCTCTTAATATAACGAAAAAATGTTTGCTTAGCGACTCAATCTATTTGTCACATTGATGTTGTCCACATACTTTGATCACACATTTTGCGAATTAGAATTTTAAGTAGGTAACTAAATTTTTTTTAAGCTCTTAGCTCTGTAGTCTGAATGTACCTATACGTTGCTTATAAACATAACATTACTTGATGAACCGACCCGACAGACTCCTGTTATACACATATTTTAAACCTGAGACCGCCTAAAGTGCCCCCTACCGGGTCCAATAGTGCATCTAAATCATTTAGACACCCAAATACACATAATATTGTTATCAGTGGCTTAAGGTCGCACAGAAGAAAACAAGGAATTTACCTTAGCTCATACTTAAGTTGTTATGAGCAATTTATTAGCTTGACTCTGTATGAACTGAAGTGCGCCTATTGTGTGTAGTGGCCCTAAGGGAGAGATAACATTTGGAGCCGGTTCATTCGCAGTGCACCCCGACGCAGGGCTCTCAATGCCCAGCTTGCACATTGTTTACGATGTTACTTAGTATTTAAACCGCACTGTTGTAACCAACACGTGTATTTGAGGAAATAACATGGAATTTATTCACACAATAGTTCCATCAAACCAGTTTTGTTTTATAAGCCCATGACGCAAGTTTTGATTGATTACGAGGTTCTTAGTGATTGACCAGTGTGTTGTGATAACGTAACATGTTTGAGTTTTTCAAATTTAATTGGTAAAATTATAAATTTATTGTATTTGTTTTTACATATTCCTCGCTATTGTTAACCTTATATGAGTGATTAACTTATTTGTAAGTGATTTTAAATACAAATTGTTTTATTCATTGTAGATAAGGTATTTACATTTACACTAGTTGAAACTCAAATATACATAATTAACGAGTTAGTTAGGTTTTAGAAGCTCTTTTGGCTATAGTAGGGCAAAAAAAAGCCAGCGAAAAAACTCTCGGCATTCCCTTAAAATGAAGGGTATAAATAATAAGTTATTTACTCAAGTGCACAACCAAATAAGAAACAACAGATAATTATGTTTTTATTTTTTTTTAAAGAAAAGTAGATTGCAACAATCAAGCAATTGATTGGCAATTTTAGTTTATGTCCATTAGTTCCATGATAATTTATATTTCAATTCAGTCGATTCACTACCGTTTGCGCTAATGTTTGACGTTAATTGATAAACAAATCTTTGTAAGTGTTGTTACACACATGCACATAAATTAGTACCCGAGTCTATCGACGTTTATTGCGTATAAACATACATTAGTTTTTTTTCATTTGCTGCGAAATAGAGTTTTGTATTGTCTGTACAAATAGTATTTGTGTTTCTTTGTAGTTCACTCATAAATGTGTCGAAAAGTAATTAACATAACATGTATTTGACGGCTGTTAATCACTCACCAACCACGACGAGACATAGGTATGCCCGCGGCCGCCGCGCTTGTAGTGAAAAGAACAGATTTTTTCCCCCGTAAAATATTTGCATAAATGATCGACAAACCAGCAACGTTAGAACAACAAGATGTTAGTAACTACTACTTTGCGATCACTCTGGCTTCTAATACTCAAAGTAAAATGAGAAAGAGTAACACTGTGCCCTGTGTTTATCACACAACGTTTTATTTGATAAGTATTTGTCTTTTTTCAACTTTAATTTATCTTTTGTAGACTAATATATTTTTGCTTGTTATAAGAATTAAGCAATATATGTTTATTGTTATTTAAGCGTAACAGATATCTGGTAACGAAATTGATAATGTCTGCAAAATTAATGTAGGTGAAATTAATAAAAATGACTACAAACGGTTTTACGAGTAGAGGCTTGGAAATAAATCATAAAAGTAACGCACCGCCTGTAAACTCACACATTTTATCTCGTAGGTATACAAACTAACCGATTCCAAGTAAATTATGTTTGTCGAGCTAATAGGGTGACTGATGAGGAAAGTTTTTCAATATCAAAATGGGCATAAGTTTAACTTCATCACGAAGTCTGGAGTGGAGTTGGGCTTACAACGCAACTTTGTACATTACGTAGCTTTCGTTCCCGACTCTGCTCGTGTGAGAACTTTGGTTATATGTATGTAGATACGAGAAGCAGGTATGTCTTAGTTACTATGTTAAATAGTATAGTAATGTTAAATTCCACTCTGGAAATGGGAAGTTGTTTAGTATACAAACTTTCAGTTTGTCAGTTTGAACTATGGGGTAGAATCTTTTTCCTGTTTAGATTATTGTTATATGAAGCGTACAAATACGCCAAATACCAAATGTTATTTACCTTGATGTTCACGATACATTCCAGCTAGTCTGAGCATCACTGGCACTCATTTGGCACATAATCGCGGTAACAATAAACTTATTCATTTGTTGAAGTGATTATAAGTCTGTATTTTGTTTACTGCTTTTTTTTTCTATTTTCTATTTATGCAATACATTAGTACAAAGTAGTGGGAACCCGTTAGTTTCACCCTCCAGATCTAATGACGTCATCCTTGGACTCTGCTAGGAAATAACTTTAACAGTCAAAAAATTGTAGGTATTATGTAAACATACAATAAGTCGTAGGCAAACCAGATAGACTAAAATGGAATGGAAGAATAAAATCGGGTCGCTGGCTGCTGTCACGTAATCGGAACGAACGCTTTTATACGAGTCCAGGGCTGTAATCGTTATTTGCGCAGTGCACAATGATTACTCCGACACTGGCCCATCCCATACATCGATGTACCACTTTAGAATCTTGTTTCAACTCCCGAATAGCAGCGAGAATAATATTATTTATTGATAAGTAATGAGTAATTAAAATTAAACTTTCGTTCAAAACAATTCGCTGTTGGTTTATCCTGTCTCACTTCTAATTAATTTAACTTGTTATACTTTAATACTATGATTAGTTTTGTTAGGTAACTGTGAATTTATTAATGCATGTGTTTAATTTTCATTGTACGTATTTTATTTTGATTTGAGTGTAAGTGTATACTTCACCAGTAGATAGCTTACGTATGTCTGTATGACATGCGCCTCATTTAGCCGTATTTTTTTATTTTATTTAAGCACGTAGCGATAATTTCGTTTGCCAGAACACTTTCATGAGAGTTTTTCACATTGGCACAGTGTGGACTTAATTAGTTTTACGATCACGTAATTTTTCTGGTGTCATTTCTAAAAGTCCACCAGCCTGTTTGGATGTACTCTCAACAATCTTATTCAGACAATATTAAGCATATGAAAAAGAGTTTTTTTTTTCCATTTTATTGGTGCTCGATGGAAGCGCCATTGCCTTCGACTGGTTGGTTGAATCAAGATAAATTGATATCGGAAGTGCCGTAAGCAGTATTGCCTGAATAAGATAGTAGAAGTATGCATGCGCCTGTCTAGTTCGTGGTCTCTGTTGCATGCAGGTCTAGGCGCGCCTCGCAGCAGCTGTCCAGAAGCGCCGAGAGCATCGACCAGTCCTACAAGAGGTAATATCATCCCCATTTATTAATTCTTACAGGGTAAGTTCTAGGGCGTAAATTGTTGGTCATCTTTTAATTTTCTATAGCATCAAATCAATATTTTTAGATTTCGTTAATTGCACTATAATTCTTTATTCACACTGTGGAGATTATGTTTTCAATTGGTATTCTTTAAGGAATGTTAATCAACGAATTATATTCCGCATTTAAATGCAGCTAAACGACTGAAAAATCAAGAAGTGCTGTGACTAACGTACAATTTTTGTAAGTAAACCGAGAAGCTACTTGTTCTTTATTCCGTAGCAACTTCACAGATAGGGCACTTGTTTCTATCGCAGCGCAACAGTTTTTCCACTTTCTCCTTGTTTTCATTCGCTTTGTTTGTTCCTTTTGCATTCGTTGCTCCTTTTCCATGTTAATTGGTAGGTCTATTAAGATCGCGCATATCAAAAGATTGATATTTTTTAAAGGAAATTTGTCGTCTTAGCAGTTAGAAGGCATAGGATATACCTATACCTGCAGTTAATTTATATAGAATGTGGCAGTTATGTGAACGAATAAATATTATTGAAGGGCACATTAACTGTTTATGGACTCGATCATTTCAATATTATTTTTATTGTTTTATTACGTAAAATGTTTAAAGTAAAATGTTAAATTCAAAGGGAATAAATAGGTTCGTTTGTTAGCCAGATGTCCTGATTACATTAAAATGGACTTTTATGGCATGCTTATTTAAGTCATGAAAATCGAACGTTCCGAGGCATACATATACGTTAAGTTAATACCTCATTATCATCTTGTATGCATTGTGCATTCAGCATCCGCGCCTACTTGCGTTCATTCAATCGCCTTATAAGCTGTGATGACGCCCTATACTCCTTTGTAAAGATAATTCCATACCAAATAATTATTCGCTGATGCTATAATGTCAACGTTTACTGGTGCCAAGAATTTACGCTCTTAAATATTATTCAGTATCTTCATTGAAGGATGATCCTCTATCAAAAGATTTAACTGGTACTTAGATAATATTTTGTATATGGCACAACGGACATCTTGTGTATAATTTGGATCATTCTTCGCTTTCTTTAAGTTTATATATGTGTTGCTAAGTATGATGCTTGGATTTTCTGCTTCTTTGTCGTTAACTTACCTATAATAACTTTGTTTTTAGTAAGTTTTAAGATTGTTTGTTAGTATTATTCGTAATATCAATATTGTGACAGAATAAACAAAAGTGGGTATATATGCTATTAAAATATAGGAAAATAGAATAAGTCCAATAACAAATTGTTTTGGGACAATCATAGGACTAAATTAAGTCGAGATTAAACTGTAAAGAATTTTTTCGCATTAATGGTCATTTGTTTTGAAATGAACTCCATACTGATTAGTCATACTGATATTGTAAGCATATTCATACAGTATTTTTTAAGACACAATATAATATAAATATATTCCGGGAGCATTGCATACAGAATTCAAACTAATTTGTCAAAATTAACGCATTCATTATTGGAATAAATGAATGTATATAATATGTCTCCTTTGACTGCAATTGAATTCAACAGACACAAACACGCCGAAAACATTCAGGAGTGTTTACAACACAGGCGTCTTATAAATTCTTCCAGTTTGTTCTCAAATCAGTCCTGCGAGAGTTATTCAGGGCGGTCGCTTTTAGTTCTCGGCAATTATCCGTACACTGACACCAAATTTTTACTGTTCTGCGTCACTCGCGAGTCGCAATCGTATTAACATCGCTCGTGATTACTCGCAAAGCGACAGGCTTCCAAATGAATGCTTTTCCTGTCGCCTCTTTTATGCTGATGTGTCAAAGTGGAATGTGCACTTTGCGAGTGACTCATATCACCCACCCTTTATATTTTACGCTATACGGAACTTCCACTACGACTTCCGTGAATACGTTCTTGGAAAGCTGTTAATAGTTATTGCAATTGTTTTATGTTTACAGGTCTAAAAGCCGCTCCGTGGACCATGGGTTCGCAGCGCCCTTCGACCTGGACTCCTTACGGTCCAAGGTCGAGGGCAGGTTCGACTCCATTCAACGAGGTAGGAATCTATTTTTGTGCTATTTATTATAAGGAAGTAAGTAAGCAATCGGAAATGGCAATTTGGGAAAGAATTGATGAATGTTGTCTGTCTTGCTAATTATAATTATTATTACACTTGGTTTCTTTTATTATCTACGGTAGATATGAACGTAATCTATTTTTGTTCGCCTTATCAGCTAACCTTGTCGATTGGTCAGCACAACACACCATTAATTTCGCGTTATCACGCATCGTACATGAACTGAAGATGTCTTTTCTTGATAAATGACCTAAATATGAACTAAATGTTTTTCATGAACAAACAAATTGTAAATGACAAGTTAACAAGAGGGTATAAGTACTAGTACACCAGATAGATGCAAATGTTGATATGAAACAAATTGCGTTAGGCGAGGCAATTCTTTTCGAGGCGTTTCTTTTACTGAAACCTTTACCTTAATTTTTAATGGAAGACATTGGAAAGAGGTGTAAAAATCTTTAAGGAACAGACTAAATTTTTTCATCTTTTATATTATTTACATTACGAGTACCTACATGTGTCATGCTCATCCATCCAGTTGCTATCTCAGTTGAATCGTTAGCTGGCATCGGGACTTGTTTTCTAAATAAACACGGCTCAGCTGTATCCGGCATTACAGCGCGGTGCTATAATTAATCCTGTAAATTCAGTTAAAATTCGTACTGTTATTTACGCGCTGTCCGACTGCAATTTTAGGATGCTCATGTTATGTTATTGCTAGTGGGTATTGCGATTTAATTCTCTGATGATTTATGGGCTCGTGTGATTAATGATTAATGAATAAATATTTGGACGGGATATATTTCATCTGGTCTGATGCTGATCCGATATCATCCCGTTTTGTTATCAGTTCGGGTGCGAGCTTTATGAATATTGAGGCGATGATGTAGTAGAATCTAGATAAATAAATGAAAACAATAACAGAGGCACTAAGTTACAATAACAGTGCATTTGTAACGATTTCCCTTTTAGCGAAGGTGTGTGTAATGGATTACAATTGAGTGATTTCTAGCAAAAGTAAGTTATTTGCGTGAAAGTGATTTAACCAAAGGGCTTTCCGAGAGTCAGCACCCGTGGCCTAGAGTGGTTAGCCTCATAATATACAATTGTAAAATGGGTGTGAGCACTAGGGGCCAGTGTTCGCCAATACTACCATATAATTTATTGAATTACATAAAATCTCGTTCTAAAATAATTTAAACTATAATAATTAATCAATGTACCTAATACTTAATACGGACCAAGAATCCTTTAAATTTTCATTACTTCCTACAACCCTTAGACACAAAAAATATTGAAAAGTGCACGTTATACATTTCAGTAGACTATCGAAGAATTTATACCATTAAGTTTTAAAAATATTCCGTCGATCGAAAATATCTGCTTTAAGTTAAAAGTATATATTTTCATTCCTTAGGTACCTACCATAAAATATAGTGCCATAAGGAAATTCAATACTGTTATTCTGCGTCGCCAGATATGAACGTTTAATTAAATACGAACTGGCTGGGATCTTCTCTCATATCATTTAGGGAGCAAATAATAAAATAATATTATCTTCGATTATTGTTCAGATATGTAACTGCATTAATTCGATTGATTTATCTTATTCAAATTTTTTTAATTTAATAATAGTTTTTTTTTGTAGGAGGTAGGTGTCGCAGATGCAGCTAGGTTATTTGAGTTTACGATTTAGATTTGACCTGCTAATGTACATATTATAATTTATATTATAGAAGTTTTGAGTATCTTTTATATTTTTTGAATAAATTAACAAATTTTAAAGAATATTTAAACAGAATGTTAAATTTACTTATTCACTTACAAATATTGGCAGCTTTTAATTATAATTTTCACTATTTATTTAAAATAAATATTCAAAGAGCTTTGTTAACGTCGCCAACGCGACGCTAAAATGAAGAAACACTCCAAACTTTTCTACTTTTAAGACCCCTCGTGTAATACGGGTGAAGTTTTCATAATGATCGTGAAACCTTATAAATATAAAATTTGTTTCAGATGAGGACGAACAAGCTAAACGGCTGCCTCCTCCGCCGCCGATTAAAACGATGACGTACACGGTGAGTGTAATTTAGGGTGAGTTTAAATGGATTTTAGATTAAAACGCATTGGAATTATTACATCTTCTATATATATATATTTTCACAACTTATATCATGAGCTAAATTAATTAGAGCTATTAATAAAATAGGGCCGAGATAGGCCATTGTCAAACGAGATGTAGGGTGCGTAATGCACAGCACCGACTTCTTATAACGGCTTAATGCGTGTATATATTTCGGTAATAAATTATGTCAAAATTAAATTGAATCGATATAAATTAAATTACGATATAAATTTGAAATATAATAATTTTCAAATCACCATAAGTTAATACAATGCCTTTTGTTTAAAAAGAGTTAAAAGAAATACATTGAGACCTAGAGAGTAATAATAATATGTATATTAAACTGTGTGGTCATGTTTACAGGTGCGCGACCGCGACACGCTAACGTCACTGGCCGCGCGCTTCGACACCACTCCATCGGAGCTCACCAAGCTGAACCGGCTCGCCACACAGTTCATCTTCCCCGGGCAGACTCTGCTCGTGCCCGATAAGCGGAAAGGTAAGTTTTTTTTTTAAGATATGAAGTAGTAGACAAGCATGCAGGCCACCTGGTGTTAAATGGTCGCTGCCGCCCATGGACATGTACATCTAACCTCAAGCTGGCTCAGGTCCTGCCTGAGGTCGTATGTAGTTGCGCTGCTACCCCGGAGGCTGATCGCGTCATGTAAGTGTGGCCACCATTTATACTCCTTTACACAACACGAATAGTTGTATTGTAAAAAAAATATTATATGTATCGGTCAGGGAGTCGTAAATTCCGGCTTTTATGACTAACATTACAGTCCTCAAGAGTAACAGCGTTCTCTTATTTTTAATTGCTACATTTCCATAATTTAACTAAACTTAATTTTTTTATAAGAATAAGATTCAATACCAACACAGATGCAGATCTTGTAGATCGATAGCTGAACGTGTAGAGATTGTTTGCTATATTTTAAAGTAAACAAGAATAGCACAGATAGAGAAAACGTATAAAGCAATCAAATTAATCCCACGGACCTTATTTGTTTTTAAAATAAAAAAGCTTTTTCAGTTATATCATTAAACATAAAGTTCCAAAAACATTTATATTTAATTGAAATGTCCTATAAATTTTATAAACGTTCTCAGAAATCTCTGAGACCGTTATTAAAGTGAAATTAAACGGCGCCTGCTACCCCCGACGTCCCCAGCTCCCCAGACGCTGTACAAAGAACTGTGGCCTAGAAACAGTGAAATCGAAAGCTTATTTACTTCGTATTAGCACTTAGTAGTCCGAGACTAATACTGTAAGAAACATTAGCGAACGAGATTTGAGAATGAAACCTTCTTTGCAAGTGATTGGCTCAACCGATCGAGATCAATGTTTTTTTATTCTGTGAAGTTATTTTGCGTTTTGGCGAAAAGGGTGTGACGCTAAGCAGAGTCACTGCACTCTGTAATGTCATATGAGTACTAAATAACTCTTAATAAATCAGACGATAACATTGTATGCTAGATGAATATGATAGTTGAGCGCGGATTACGGATAGAATTAATTGAGGTCGTGTATTATTTGTAGATAGGTACGTATATGGTGTGGCCGATCGATGTCTGCCTGGGCACATCACCATAGTTCGATAAACTTGATTTATAGGAATAGGAATAAATCATTTGTTCTGCCACATAAGTTTAAAAGGCAATTAAACAAAATAACACAATAGAATAAACTTTTGTAAATAAAGTTCTAAACAAAACAATAATAAATGGTGACGGCCAATAGGGCCCACAAATGGCAAACAGTTATGGTAGTAATGTGGATATATATGGGTCTCTTGATAGTTTTATTCTGATATTAAGTGAAAGTAATCTAGTATAGGAATAAATCCATTACGAACCACTTTATCCAAGTGGTTTGTTAGGCTTCACAGAAACTAAATTACTAAATTGCTGTCCCTAATCTTTTTTGCTATTACACAATACTTGCAGGATTAAATGTATTAAAATGTACTACCTAGTACTACCTACTTTCAAAAAGGTTACACGCTTTTTAGTAACAATATATTTGTTGATATTTTTAGAGAACAAATTGTTTCCTGTTGACACTGAACCGGTAATCTTTAACCAAACAATAACAAAGGATTTTGACTTGTTGGATGCCTTCTATGGGCAAACAGAAAACCTGTTTTTATTTTGATGTGAAGTGGAGTGCTTTAATTTATTGTATGATTGTGTTCAAATAACATGCTCCTTATGAATATTTCATCAATATCGCTATTTTAATTTCATCATCATTTCATCGCTGTTGCACTTCTGGGCCCGCGACTGCTCTTAAATAAATATGAGAGGGGTTTAGGCCATAGTCTACCACATGGTAAAGTCTTAAATCACCCACCACAGTATTATTAAACCTATGCTCCCCGTATTCGACTGATAAGTAGCGCCATTTATTAAAGTAACTTTTATCTAACTGTTTTCATCAATGCCCTAGTTGTCTCGGAGGCTTTTTACTAACCGAGAGTAAATGAATATAGTACTTACGTCAAATAAGAAAAGTTCTGGAAGCTTTGAGCGTGAAAGTTCCCAATGCCTACTAAGATACGTATTTCTGAAAGAAAATGAACGCTCTTGATTAAACATAAACGAAGCTCCTAATAAAATGAAATAGCATTTTCGCTATCTGTTGTTTTTGCGATTTTATTGTTACGACGATGATAGAACTGATGAGACTCGTCACATATTGAGAATAAAAGTTTATTATTATGGATTTCGAAACATCTATCTACCGTTCTATATCTACACGATAAGAAATATAAGTTTATAGTTTTTTTAGCCCTTAGCGTTATCGTTTATTACATACTGTTCGAATATAATGTTTGGATAAGGTAGGTTTTTTTGTACACTAAGCCTGTCGGAACAGACATTAATAGACAATAAGAAATTTTTAGCACTGGCAGACAGGCCACCAAATCCAAAGATTTCTTTTCATTCACTTATATACTTATAGATAGATACATTATCAGGGCAAGCCTTCTATTAGGTAATGTTTAAATGGTATTGCGAGACAAACCGGAAAGTTAAATTTCAACCGTGACGGATCACTCGCTCAAGAAATTTGCACTTTACGAAACACGACCTTCGATGTTGCTTTGCTCGATAGCTAAGGGAGAGTGATGTTATTATTATTATTTCTAGATTTAAAAATATATTGTATTATGAGCATATCAGAATATTACAATAACACATATTCATTCAACCAAACCCCTCCTCTCAAATATGAGAATGGTTTAGTTAGATAGTCTACTAGCATGACCAAGTGCGGTTTGGTGGACACTCATATCTACTCTTTGAAGATATACTTACTTACTCTTCAAATTGTTTCCGTTATACGATTAAATATTTTTAACTTAATACGATACAGTATTATGTCATCATATTATGCTTGGGTAATCACATTATAATGGCACTTTGATATAAAAATGGATTCAAATTGGTTGGCAAGAAGCCAGACTGACCACTAATAAATTAAAGAGAATTTCTGCTTCGATGGTTAAAATGAGTGATCATAATAAAAAATGGTATAAAAAGGGCTACTTAACAAATTATTATTTTTAGTACGAGTACATTATAATGCCCTCGAGTACTAAATCTTTCTCATTTTGAGAGATAATCCGTGCCCAGTAGTAGAACTAGTGATAGGTCGATGATGACTAATAGATTATCTTATCGCTATTTTTATTTATTTTGCGAAATGTTTCTCATAAAAACAAAATGTTTGTATTGTTTTCATTGTGCAGACGGAATATTTGACATACCCGATCAAACGACCTTTGAAAGACCCTTGACCCTTTATCTACTAATTTAGCATCATTATCGCACCATGAGACCATAATATGCGTCTTTAGTTCTTTACGCGGTAACTGATCTGCACCTTGTTCAATTTTACTTGAAATTCAATTTATACTATTTTTATTGGAGGGTCGTGCCGGACGTAATTTACCGTTATTGTTTGCCGTTAAGGTTTCGTAGACGGAATACTTAGATATTTTACAAAACGATATTGATTTCTCTTTACTTTACAGTGATACAGTGATATGAATGCACGCTGGTCATCGTTCATTGTAAATTGTGAATAGCTTCGTAAATTCCCAACGACATTAACCAGGCTTATGACTTGCAATATCCTTCAAGACAATATTTTTACCCTCATTTAGGTATACTTATGGAAATTTACCATTACCTAACGGTCATGGCTAAGCTCTACTCGTTATTCAATTATTTTTTTATTGCTCAATACGGTCCAACTAATTGCGATTATTCGAATCGAGAATTACCATTGTAGCGGTCGTGTTCAAACTCGTGGACCGTCACTGTTAAATTACGCAGAATCTGCCAATACATTCGATACAATCTATTCGATATATATAACAGCTGATAAGTGTAATCAAATCCACAACAATAGATAAGTGCATGCGGTGTTAATTTGTCTTTGCGTAGAGTTCAGCCTTGATGGTACTCGTTTATGACGTGTACTTGAAACAGTTTTTTTCTAGTGTTTGCACCGCAAACAAATGTTACAACAGTTGTCGCGAACAGCGTACAGACGCGGCCGCGCCGTTCAGTTCCCCCGCGCTAAAACGAGTTACTATTTTCAGTAGTCATTGACCGACATTATCGCGTTGTTTCGTATCATTATCATACCTGTTTGCATACAATTGTTCACGTCGGAACTGTCACTTTTCACGTACGCCGGTAGTAGACAACAATAAAATCGAGTTGATATGGATCCCGTTTTATCTTACATGATAAACGTGCCGGTGTGAGGGAAGTCAATATTGTGACACTACAGCTGTTCAAGAATGTTCGGTTTAGATTTCATGAAACGTTGGTATCACCAAGGTGTGTTATTTTTTTCTATGGAGATAATTAACGCCGTGATATCGCTCTTGGTCATTTCGCCGGTGTTCTGATTGATAGACGTTGTGGTTTTTGGTTCCAGATGGTGACAAAGATTCAGACGGTCCGTCCGAGAGCGGCGACAATACATCTGAGTCAACACAGGGCCCGCCAAGCGAGCCTGCGCAGGAAAAAGGTAACCTACACGATAATTCATTAACTTGTATCAATTAAACTCATTATGATGAAAAAAATAAATTTATCGCGCTTTGTTCCCAATTTAAATTTGCATGAGTTTAAATTAGATTAGGATAACGGCACCACGTGTGTGTGCAACTAGATATATAAATACAAACTGTTATCAAAACGGATTGAGGTAAAATTTTACAATGACTTTTGTATGAAAAATCGTAAACAAGTACATATGTACATAAAATGTATACTTGTTATGCAAAATCTGTTTGCGCTTAATGCATTGTTGATCTGCGACAAAGGATAGCTAATATTTGCAAAAATATTATCTTTTGTCTCTTGCAGTATATTAAAGGCATTTGTTAGTCTCTGTAACATTATTTTTTGCATTTTCAAGAGGTAAAGAGTACATGATGAATCTCTTCTTTAGACGACTCGTATGGTGTAGTGGTTAATATCGCCGGTCCGCCATACGAATGGTCCTGGGTTTGATTGCTAGCGGGGTAAAGGTTTGCATGTTTGCATGTTTGTCTTAGTGAGGTTCGACTTGTCTTTGTAAGAAATCTTTGCTGAGTGTTGCTGTTAACACTTTCAGAGATACTGGACAGCCTGAGGCCGGTGTCGCCCGAGGCGCCCACCAGTAGCAGCGCCCCGCAACGTTTCCTTAAGATCAACGTGCGCCATATCACTGATGGACAGGTGAATGCTTGCAACACTTTTTTTTTATTTTTTTTTTGCTGTCGATGACATCCGGTTCCGATGTCTTAACGTGTCCGAGACACGTGCGCGCGCATGAAAATGTGCTGATAGCAGTCACCCATATTAAAAAAGTTTATTTATACATAATTATGTTCAATCTAGAGCTCTCTCAGCATTATTATGCATTTTAAAAGTTTAAAAGTTTTTTTTGAAGTACTTTTTGTTTTATGTAAAATCGAAATCGAATAAAATCGAAATTTAATTAGTAAAATCGAAGAATTGTAGTTTACCTTTATAATCTCTCTTGACAACAATATATCTGCTTCCAGAATCAATTAAAATACTTATTGCGATAACATTATGTCACTATCAATTTACTCGAGTTTTGCTGCTACACTTTTTAATAAAATAATGATATTATTATCTTAATCTTGATAATGTTAGTTATCTAAAAACGCGATTTAATCTTGTACAGTTACTTTATAAATCATAACAGGTTATTAATTTAATTTGTGTTTCTTCCTAAAGCTTTCGTAATAATGTTATAATAAATTTAATATAAATCTTAATTGGTGGTGCAATTTTAAACGTCTCTATAAAATCTTTATAATGGGTATACCAATTTTTATATAGGTATTTGGGTTGGGGACAAGTTTATTTCTATTACTAACTGACTCTATTATGTCGTTCTCTATAGTTGGATACAATGTTACCATTTTTAAATAAAATAATATCTTAATTATAATAATGTTTCTTATCTAAACATACATTTCAATTGAAAATCTCTCTACTAATCTATACCTAATGTAAAATTTATTCGGTTAGTATCTCATTTGTTAAATAATAATAATCGATTAGGAAATGAACAATTTATTATACACTTTAATGTCGTAAAGGTCTATTAGTCCTAATTAAGTTTAATTGTCTCATGTTAAATTTATTACTCAATATACGTATAACGTATATGAACCATAGTATAATTGATCCATATAATAGAAAATAACGAGTAAAAATTCGTCGAAACATAACTGTTTTCTAAGGACCATGTTTGAGTTTTATGTTATCTTACAATAAATTAATAAAATTCCTCAAACTATTAAAATTTTTCTTGTTAATGAGTA